>JAPKLW010002226.1:78877-103909 GCA_026898455.1 Plectranthus barbatus
CCTGTAGATCAAACGGTGAAATCAGGTATTCTCTAGATCCATCCTCTGCAATTAATTTTGTAGGAGCATGCATAGGATTCGCATGGTTTATTTAATTAAAATTTATTCCTGGTATCCTAAGAACGACCCTTGGCAAGAAATTCATAATGGTAACTCGTGTTGTCCATCGTAGACTCAAACCCTACAGATTAACGTATAAAACTTAATCTCTTGTGATGCCAAGAATTCATATCATCTCATATCTTCTTATTCACTTCAGTTTAGCATCATTTTAATCAAGCTCATTTTGTTCTGGACATAATCTGAGCTTATTTCTCATGCTTCAACTATAGCTACATTTCTAGATCTAATCATACTCATAAAATCTTTAGGACAATACTAGATCAAATGTAGAGATCTACCCACGTAGATCTAGGTCACCTCTTGCTCTTGATTCCAAGATGGTGTTGATCCTCTCAAGTCCTTGCTTCTCTTTGCTTAAGGTGGATAAGAGAAATGTTAGTGGCTAATCTTGTGGTTCATTTAGTGCACGTGTGAACACTAGAGCCTAAGAGCGAGAAAGAGACGACTGAAGACGAAAGACTATATTAGTGTGAGAAAAGTATTGATTATTTTATTAATGAAGTGTTCACCTCTTTTATAAAAGTTCAAAGGAATCTAATTAACAAGCTTAATCAGCAGAAAATAAGAGACTAATCCCAGGAAATCCTGGATTAGTTACATGTCTTTATCATCCTTGAGGGCTAGTGATCGCGATAGATAATAGAATGGAGCCCTTCATCCTTTGTGGGATCCCCTTCGATGATTGATTAATGGACCCTCTTAGGTTGATCCCATTTGCCTTGGGTTTCATTATTTCTTTTCCTAATCAAAGGACTGTTTGTAGTTCCCTTCTCAGGGCATGATCCACTTTGAAGCAGGGCTCCTCCAATTGTATTTTTGTTGATGGGCATGATCGATCCTTTCCATGATTGTAGGGTGAGGGCACTGGCATGCCCTCTTGGCAGAGGGACTTTAAGCCCTTCGTGGGGTTCTGGGCCCTATGCGAGGTGCTATCTCCGTATATTCCATTATCTTGTTGATTGGAATATCAAACGGTGTGCAGAAATCATAGAAGATCTTATGGATCGTTCGACCTAGTTAGATAAGTCTGTGCAAGCCTAAGTGAAAAGGGGTGAGTGGTACTACTTAGGAATAAAGAGATTAATTAATTGTAGTAATTTTTGTATGCTAAATTAAATAATGAATGTATGTAACCTTGAATATGGGGATTAATCTTAAATTAAATAGTGTTTTGTTTTGAATAAGATGATGTTAACTAATGGGAGACCCACTTCACTATTTGCTTTTGATCCCTAATCTGGCCCACAAACTGCTCAGAGCCCATTAGTGTTAGGGTTTCCATAAACCTTGATTACATTACAAAATACCGTGCAAGTACATAACAAAGATACAGTTCGAGAGAATTGAGAGAGGCGGTGATGGCGATTCACACTATGAAGAGGTGGTCGGTTCTTTTAGTTAATGTAATCATGTAGAGGATCTTTACCAGATTCTCCGGAGAGCAAGAGATACAGATCAAAAGATCATATCTGTAGGAATACCCCATCATCAATCAAATTGCGAAAGAGATTGATATTAACCTCTAGGTATTTCTTGATCCATTATACGCAATTAAATTAATAGGAGAATGCATAGGTTTGCTTGATTAATTTAGTTGGTGATTTATTTTAATATATCAATTGAAACGATCCTCATTGATGGATAAAGATCGTAGCCCAAAAATCAGAGTTGACACGACGCAGAAACAACTTGAACAAAAACTTGAACGGGAAATGAATGGATTTAAATTAAGCTCTTATAATTACAATCCTTAAAATGACGTATTCCAAACGAATCTCTTATACGCCCCAAGAAGCTGAAGAACTATCGACACTGAATTAGTAAAGATACCACAATCAGATATGTAAACCCAGTGATAAGTTAAATCAAATTTCAAGGTACTCCTCAAAAATTATTAAGCTTTCAGATAATTGGACAATAAAACTCACGAATATTAATTACTAAACTGGAAACTAAATTACAAACGAATATATCAAGCCCTGTTTATAGAGTGAAAACCAAAATCACTAATAATTATCTAACTATGAAAATAAATATGAAAATATATCAAATCTTATGATATTATAGTTCCTATCGTATGTTTATTATATCAGATAGTGACTATGTTGATGTAGCACATTTATGAAGACCAATGTATCAAACGAACACACTTAATCATAAATGCTTTTAGTATATAATCCCAACAATCTCCCACTTATACTCAAAGCATTAATACCATTGCTTTGTTAATGTATTTAGTGTGTCTATATTAGTCCTGACTTATTTATACATTTATAATCTTGTGATCAATTTTACCTACATATCCAGACAATTAGTGTGATCCTCATAAGTCCTCTGAGGTAAATACTATGTAAATAAATCTGCTAGACCTTTCATGTCAATTTCTCCCACTTTATACACATCACCTCTTATCACGATTTCTCGTATGATGTGGTAATACATATTCTATGTGTTTCAGCACCTTGTGAGTCCTAGGTTTCCTTGAGGTTGTCATTGCACCAGCATGATCACAATACCTTGTGATTCTATTAGGCAAACTCGGAACACACACCTCTAGAGGATCAAAATTATACTGCTTCTTGCGAAGCTTATGTAGCTGTTACACACTCAGCCTTCATACCGGAATTTACAACACACTTCTATGTAAGATTCCTATAACTCCTCCTCAAATGCCAACATATAGTTAGAGGTCGATTTCCTTCCTTATGATCCTCCTGGATATCCGATACCATTCAACCCACAGGGCATATTTATAAACCAATGTGCCTGTCCAAGGTTAAATTGATATCTGTTTACCATGCTTATTGCATTACAGATATCTGAATTCATTCATCGCCGTATAGAAAAGGTAGCAACCCTTGCTTGGCTTGAAACGAGTCACCACAAAATCAACTTAAACGACTTGAGACACCTAAACATCCTTTCTTGTGAGAACACAATACTTTAATCCAAAGGATGTTCTAGTAGCTCATATGTCCTACTTCTGAAACTGTTCGGATAACCATCTCTTTATGCCTGACAATATCTTCACACCATTTCCGAATGTGAAAATACCATCTACAAAATGTGCAAGGAAAACCATGCTTCTGCTGACACATAACTGGTACATGAAACTCTTGTTCTCGATATATGATATCGAAATATAAGTTTAATGACCTTGAAGCTCCCTTAAGTTCATACTTGAACTTCTTTGGCTTCTAGACAAGATTCTGCTCGCCTTACTGCACATACCTTATCTAGTTGTTGCATATAGATATCATCACCTTGTAAAAATACGGATGACGTCATCTACCTTCCAGATACTTAGGTTCATATGTGTTCATATGGACAAAATAATTCGAATAAATTTAATAGTTGCAACAAGTGAGAAGGTCTTGTTATGAAACATACATTGCTCACAAACCAAGACTTTTGAAGTATACTAGGTTACCATTCGAGAATTTCATTACCTGTATATCATTCAACCGTCTATAGCTGGAAAGCTATTTGATAACATTGATCCTGGCATACAACCATAACTTTTACTGATTCATTTATGAATCTATGACTTAATGTTACTAAACCACATCGTTTATCTTAACAGCTTCGTTGTGCATACAGGGGAATATACTGATGGAATTATTGCTGAAAGGATTATGATTGGTATATTATGTACAAGGTTTATTGGTTAATATACTGGAAATCATGAATATTGTATGATCATCTCCTGCTGAATTAACAAACATGTTTCACAAATGCACTTATCCTCTTATCTCGTCGATAGGAAGATCATACAGTGTGTAGTAGATCATGGAAGATCGTATGGATCGTCTGATCTAGCGAGATATAAATTGTTGTCCTAGTTGAGACAGTCCCAGGATAGACTGTTGGTATAGGCTGCAACATACACGGTAAAGAGCAGCTTATCTTGGTTGCTTGGTATGCTGGTGCATGGGTACGCATTGATAGGACCTAACTTAAGATCGATCCTTTTATCTGACATTAAAGGAATCTTGATCTAGGTGGCTTGATGAGATCCTAAGCCTAGATGAAGGTACATAAGTATACACATATTGTCTGTCACTTTGAGATGCAGTGAAAGGTTCTAGTCGAGCTTGTATATCTGTATATTGGGTGGTAGCAATTTGTGTATGACTTCTGGTACTAAAACTAGGTTCAAGCATACGTGAAAAAGGTTGAGTGGATTGACTCAGGAATATAAGATGTTAATTAATTAAATGGCTTGTTAGAGCCTAAATTAATTAATGAATGTCTGTAACCTTAAATGTGGGGATATATCGAGCATATGCAACATGTTCCTCATAACGTGGTAGCATATTAAGGTAGGACAATATTGATTCTATGATGGCATGAATCAATATTAATTAATTAATTAATTATAATATGAGTTGAATATGAGAGTTAATTAATTTATAGGCCTTATTTGCTATTTGCATACTGGTCCCTAGTCTGGCCCATGAAAGCTCAAGCCCATCTGGAGATAAGATTTTCTTATAAATAGGCCTCAGGTTCTCATATCACAATACACCACAAGATCATAAGTTGCAAAGCAGTAGACCAAGATTTGGGAGCTGTGATAGGCGACTAGATCTGAGAACGAGGACAAAATTCTGCTTCTTGATAGACACAAAATCTAAAGGGAATCTTCACCAAATTTTCTGATCGGAGCTGGGATACAGATAAGAAGATCAGATATGGAGGATCGTCTTCTACTTCTCTCTACTCAAATTTGAAATTAATTATTATTAATTTCATTGATTTAATTCTCTCTTCTTATAGAATTAAATCTTGTTGTGCGGGAAAGAGGATCAAGGATCGAATCTCTGCGCATCGCGTTCTTCAGTTTCTACAATCCAGGTATTCCGCATACACCTTCTTATGCATATTCAATAGGAGCATGCTAGGATTAATCATAGGCATAGTAATTATTTTTTATATCCAATAATCGATATGCGCTTATATGGATTAAGTGATTCAATTCACGACAACGAAATTCCTTCAATTAGTATCAAAACCAGGTTGATTTAATTGGCACTATCAAAAAAATTATCATTGCCTATGATTATGCATGATTATTATTATTGAATTTCTATGGATGAAAAGTTTTTGGATTGTATTTTTTTTGTTTCTTGTGATTCTCGGGTTAATCGGCCCTTTATATGGATTCATTTTTCACCCACGAGATAAATCCGTGGTTAGTTTTAATTTCTAAATTGTAGTAGAATGTTGTTCTTTGTAATTTTTCAATTTTAAATTAAAATCTGTAAAACGAAGATGAAGATCACAAAAAATGAAGGAACCACAAAATTCACGCGGCAGCGCACGACAACGTCGGCTTGGTAGGTGGCCGTGCATGGCGGTCATGAAACTACGGGGCAGCACCAGCGAGTGGCGGTGCGAGGCAGCAGGTGACCATGGCAGCGGCGCTGCCACAACGAAACCCTAGGGTTTGTTGCAATACTGCGCCGCATACCTAGGTTGTAGGGCGATAATTGATGGTTGATTGGGAGTGATCAAGGGGTTAATAACGTAGCTGTTTGCAATTCCTAGTGTCATCTACCGCTAGTTTTCCGTAGCAAGTGGCTAGCAAATGTAGGGTCGACTGCTCAACCTCCTAAGGATTAAATTGGCTTACAACATAGTTTGATTCAACTTCGAACAATAGAAATTCAATTAACACTCACTATCTTCTTATTGTTGGACTTGAGATTTTGATCTACCTAAGCAAGTTACTCAATTGTGTTGGCTTGAGAAGTTTAATTACATGTTTTGTTATTGCTTTGTTACTTGTATGCTCGATAACATTCTATTTTGCCTAGTTAAACAATTACCAACGACTATGATTTGCCTAGCTATTTGAACCTTCAAACAAGTAAATGGTTTTCACTTGAGCAAATTGAAAGGACTCGGATTGTTATATTTAACGTGAAGATAGTGTTGCATTTCACCATCGTCACATTTTTGGTGCCGTTGCCGGGGAATCTTTTAGTAGGTCTTGTGAAATTATTGAAAGTTTGAAGGAGTGTATGCTAGGTGTTTGAGGAAATGCTTGTGTGAATATTGTTACTAACATTTGTTTGCTAATTGTTCTAGTTTGTTTAGTTGAATTGTTTTGCTTTGTAATTTGTTTTGTTGATTTTTCCTAGGTAGTTTATGATCACTCGATCAAAGGCTAGGTGTTTGTGTGAATAATTTGTTGTTTGTTTTTGTATTTGTTGGTACTTTGAGTTTGTTGGATTCTTGTAGGTGTGAAATGGAGAATCATCGTGGAATTAACATGGAGAGATTGTATAATTTGCAAAGACAAATGGAGGAAATGAAGGCCAAAATGATAGAGAGACAAAGGCCACGAATGACGATCCGAAGTGTGTATGAGAACATGTGGGAAGGTGATTGCCAATGGTCGGACAATGCAAGAGAATATCGTGCAAAGAAATTTGTACAAGAGACTAGTGAAGATGATTGGTTGAAAAGCCAATTGGATTTAATGCAAGAACAACTTAGGTTATTAAGGAGATCAAATAGGAAAAGTGAGGATGTCAAGGAAAGAGAATGTGAGGTTAATGAGGTGATATTTGAGGACACTCCAAAGCACGAATCGATCATTGCAAAGCCAAGAAGTGAAACAAAGCAAGAGGAGAAACCTTGGCAAGAAGAACTCAAAGAAGAGAAGATAGTGGTGTTGCAAGGAGAAGAATCAAGGAAAGAAAGTAAAGAATTACCTCAAGAAGAGGAAGAGGATGAAGGCACCGAGGAGGAGTTGCAAGTTATTGAAAGTAAGAAGAATGGTGCTCTTGAGATACCTTCACTTGAGGAATTGCAAAAAGTCCCGGCCTTGGTAGAACAAGTTGAAGAAGAAAAAAATGATGAGGTAGTTGTGTCGGGGGGTCTAAGTGGCGATATGGTGCATAACTTTCCTTCATTAGTGATAGACAAGAGGGAAAAAGAGGTGATTCTAGAAGAATTAGTGAATGGATCTTGTGATTTGATCGGAGAAGGAGGTGATAAGGAGTCAAAGATAAATCCAAACAAGGAACAAGTCGAGACTTATATAATTTGGATACATTTGGATGAGGACTTGGAGATCAAATCAAAGAAGGAATCACCACCTTTCATAGTCGAGTTTGTCAAGACACGCAACCCTTTTTGGAAAGATGAGAGGGGTGCAAGGAAGATCTCTCTTGACAAATTGCTTCAAAGCAAATACCGAACAATGGAGAAAGGTATCTTGAAAATACACAAGATTTTTGAAAATGGGTGATGTGGTAAGGTTGTCTAGCTACCGAGGTTAAGGAAGCGCTTGTTGGGAGGCAACCCAACCAATTTTCTTTCTTTTGTTTAATTGCTTTTAGTTGTTGTGATTTTGAATAAATGTTTAGTTTGTTGGTCATGTGTTTGTAGGGAGTAACTACAAGATCAAGAGGAGTGACAATGCACCGTCCACCGTTTTAGCAAACTTAGTCTCACTTGACTAAGTTTGGGGGGATGTGCCTGATGCGGTAAAAGTTCAATCGCAATAAACTATCAACCACACAAGAACAAAATATCAAATCCAGGTTCTTCTCCGTTTCGCCTACTAGAGTACCGGGATACTACGGTAAAGTTCTTATAGCTAGGTAAGATTAATCGTTGAGTAGTTATCTAATCACCTAGACAAACAATGTAAACTCTATGCTAACATCATATTACAATCATGAATTAAACAATCAATCAACATTCACTCAATTGAATCCTTGCACAAATTTGGTAAACCAAAACAAACTAATTCACAAATTAGAAAGATAGGATGTCAAGATGAACTCGGATGCAATCAACTTAGGTAAATCATCGATGTAAACACGGTTTAATTCCTAATTGGATGAACTCTTACCCTACACTAGTCAATCCCCAGTCACGGTGAACCAACCGTAGATGATACTAAAGTCCTCAAACAGTCACGTTATCGGACTCTAGACCACTCCTAATAGCTCGTAAATCATTGCCCTATGCCCTATCTCTGCACAGGGATTGGATCAAGGAACACAAGAAGTCATACTAATCACGACACGTCTATCCGCGTGTTGGCTGCAATATTTGTGTCAATTATCATCTAAATTGGCTATTACCTACATCTAGATGAATATGAACAAGCTCTAGTATGCTTCAATCACAAAAAGGAAGGTAAACAAACGATTATCAAACCTAAATCTCATGCATCCTCATCCAATCTCAACATCCAAGTAGAATTAGAACTTCATACCTTTCAATTGTACAAATACAAGTTTGAATTCAATGAACTTCATTACAATTTGAAAGTAGAAATAAGAATCTTCCCCAAATTGGATTTGGTTGTCTTGATCCACCGCCTTTAATCTTCAATCTACTCCAAGTGTTGATGAATTACTCTCCTATATGCTCTAGGATTATGATGAATTGAAATGGAAAAATGGAATCTAGGGAAAAATCTAGCTATCGTATGTGAAAAATGACAAAAAGTTATTCAAATAACTGCCTTTTCCCCTTTTATAGGCAAGCAATCAGGGCCTCGGATCGCCCGGTCGAAGTATAGCTCGCCCGATCGAAGCTGGAAACTGCAACAAACTGAAAAAACCCGCCCAGGCTTGGCCGATCCTGCACACGCTCGACCGAGCCTGGTCTCTGCCGGCTTGGCTCGGCCGGTCCGGCACTTGCTCGACCGGTCGAGCCTTCTGAACACTTTTCTGGGACTTCGCTCGGCTGGTCCTGCACCTGCTTGGCCGGTCGAGCCCTCTGATTGCTCTGCTCGACCGGTCCTGCACCCGCTCGGCCGGTCGAGCTCTCCAAACTCCAAAACCGTGCGATTTTCCTCCAAAACTCCACCAAAATTGCTCGTTTATGCCCAAAACCTATCCTACACAAATCAAACACACAAAGCACGAAAACACAAACAAAATACGACAAAAACATATGATACGGGAGTAAAATAGCCACAAACAAGCATGCACACACATCAAAATATAGGTCATTTTACGCACGTATCATAATCCCCCAAACTTGAACCTTTGATTGTCCTCAATCAAAACAAAGTAGAGTAATTAATCTACCTCATGCAATACCTCATAGCTCATCCAAGTTATCTTAGCATGTTCAAGTAAAACGAGATCATCACCTAACTTTGTAACAAGGTTAATGCTAAGGACATGAACCACTCATCAAAAATGGATACAAGAAATGGAAGCGCTCCCTCACGTGTTTAGGGATGATGAGATTTCACACATTTCACAAGTTATCGAGCTTGATTTTCATAGGCTTGCAACCATTCTCACCACTATACTACAATAAGTTAGTTTCTAGAATCAAAAAGGTCTTTTCACGAGTTGTAACGTGGCTAACTACAAGGTGGGTGGTTTTGGGCCAAAGTGACTAGACTTCTCAATTTCCCAAAACCCCCAAACTTGTTCTTTTCGAACCACTACAAACCCCGAGGCTTATTCGTTTCACAACCCTTTTCTTTCTTCCTTTTTCTTTCTCTTTTTTTTCTTTCTTTTCTAGCACCATCTTTCATTCATTTTGTGGGTGCTCTCTTTTACCTCCAATTCTTTTTCTCTTTTCAAACACTTGCACCAAAATTTTTGTAGGTGCTCATTTTTCTATCATTTTTCTAGGATCAATAACAATCCTTCATTTCACTCTTTCATGCCTCAACATTGCCTATCAATACAAACCAATCAATTCCCAACCCAACTCTTATCACCGTATTCACCCTCATACACTCTTTCCCCCCAAATTTGGTCCTAATCATTTCAAGAAAATTCACCATATGCACAATCACGGGGATCAAAGATATGAAAGGCAAAATTATGATAACAATCACCTTATACTCCCGGTGTGAAAGGTAGGACTAAGAAATGATGGCCTAAGATCATTTTCTAGTTACACACTCATGCCAATAGATAGAGAACGAATGCAAGTTCTAGATCCCAAGCTCTCAATCTTGCCACTCACAATCAATAAAGATATGACAATATCATGGCTCAAACTTCACTGGCTTTTGTCAAGTCCCATGCATTAACCATATACAAAACTCAGCAATTCAAAAGTTAAACTTAAAACAAGCTTCGAAAACTAGATTCCGCCCTATCATAAGTTGAGGTAAACATCAAACTCCACTAAGTAAATCATGATTAAATCTCAAGCTCTCATTTAGGTTCATCACACACACACAAGCACACAACAATCCTACAACAAACTACATTCCAAAACACAAATGTAACAAACTAGTTGGTAGGAAAGACGATAGAAAACGTTACCCATCAGTAGGCACGATCATCGCTCTCCATTCCTTATTTGCACCTACTACAAAGCATACACCACCAAACAATTGAGCATAAACTAGCCGAATAAAGCTCTCATTACCACCAACTTCCACAAACCAATTATCAACAAGAATACAACAATATCTACCATTTCGACCATTCATTCCAAACCATAACATATCCACACACCAAAACCAAATAGAAAGAAGTAACACATGTACTTGCCAAAATAATCCAACATAATCCATCCAAACATCAATTAAAATCATTCCACAATCATCATCCACATTCAAAATCCAAATGTTAAGTAAATCATAGTACAACCAAATCGAATTATCCAAATTCTTAAAAATTCAACTACACTAAACTAACTAAAAAGCATCATAAGGATAAAGAGATAGAGAAGAGAATGAACCCGAGCACCAACTACCGACACTTCCCCCCAAACTTAGTCAAGTGAGACTAAGTTTGTAAACAGGTAGTCGGTGTATCATTGCTCATCCCTATCCTGCTGCTGCTGTTGGCGTTCTCTGCGAGACTGGTACGGAATGGGGACTCGGCGCTGCAGCTCTCTCACATCCTCCTGAATAGAGTCAACCCTCCGATCAAGGCCATCAAAGTGGGATGTCATCGAAGTATCCAAGCCCTGCAAAGAAGAAGACAAAGACTCTATAGATGCATTAGTATGCTGCAACATAGAGTACATCTGCTGCTGCCAATCCATCAACGGAGTTTGCCCAGTCTGCGGAGGTGCACTGGTACTAGGACCGGCCTCCCCCAACTGCCGATACTCTGCCTCGGAAAGATGCCAGAGAATCGTAAAATACCCATCAGGAGATAGCACACCGACCACATCCTTGTGGTCCTCGGTATCCAGCAGCCAGTTGGATCTATCAGACAGATCCGCCACTGTAGTCCAATCCGGTCTCGGCATCAAAATGGCCAAGTTCCCAAATTTGTAATAAATTGAATTCCGATGCCCGGGAACTAAAAATCGGCCAGCTAGCAAGGAGCTAGAATCCAAAAGCAAAGGAGGAGCAGTAGGACCAGACAATTCAACACCAATATCCTCAAAAATCGGAGTTTACATTCCACAATGAAAGTACGAGTATTGGTGTTAGCAGCACGACTCCAAGCATCCATTAACATAGCCCCCAAAGAGAATTTAATCCCATTCATCAAAGCATATAACATATGAAGCTCGGGAGTAATCACATTGCTCGACTCGTACCTCCCACAAACAGAACCACCAACAAACTTATGAATATATCTAATAACAGGATTCCTAATCGATGTAGCTCTACATTCCTTGATATTAAACTTCCTATCCAATGTAATACCAGTAATAGATGCCCAAAACTCCCCAAGATTCACATTCTCATGCACAAAAATCGATTCAGGATCTCTAGTATGCTTCAATCACAAAAAGGAAGGTAAACAAACGATAATCAAACCTAAATCTCATGCATCCTCATCCAATCTCAACATCCAAGTAGAATTAGAACTTCATACCTTTTAATTGTACAAATACAAGTTTGAATTCAATGAACTTCATTACAATTTAAAAGTAGAAATAAGAATCTTCCCCAAATTGGATTTGGTTTTCTTGATCCACCGCCTTTAATCTTCAATCTACTCCCAGTGTTGATGAATTACTCTCATATATGCTCTAGGATTATGATGAATTGAAATGGAAAAATGGAATCTAGGGAAAAATCTAGCTATCGTATGTGAAAAATGACAAAAAGTTCTTCAAATAACTGCCTTTTCCCCTTTTATAGGCAAGCAATCAGGGCCTCGGATCGCCCGGTCGAAGTATGGCTCGCCCGGTCGAAGCTGGAAACTGCAACAAACTGAAAAAACCTGCCCAGGCTCAGCCGATCCTGCACACGCTCGACCGAGCCTGGTCTCTGCCGGCTTGGCTCGGCCGGTCCTGCACTTGCTCGACCGGTCAAGCCTACTGAACACTTTTCTGGGACTTCGCTCGGCCGGTCCTGCACCTGCTCGGCCTGTCGAGCCCTCTGATTGCTCTGCTCGACCGGTCCTGCACCCGCTCGGCCGGTCGAGCTCTCCAAACTCCAAAACCGTGCGATTTTCCTCCAAAACTCCACCAAAATTGCTCGTTTATGCCCAAAACCTATCCTACACAAATCAAACACACAAAACACGAAAACACAAACAAAATACGACAAAAACTTATGATACGGGAGTAAAATAGCCACAAATAAGCATGCACACACATCAAAATATAGGTCATTTTACGCACGTATCAGTGCCGGTAGTCGATGCCTTGGTTTATTCCTCTCCTCTCCTCCTCTATCTCTTTACTGCTTTCTAGTTTAGTTTAGTTTGAGTTGAATAAATTGACTTTCGATTTGGTTGTGTAATGATATTGATCTACCTTCACTTTGGATTTGAATGTGGATGCTATTTGGATGTTTAAATTTTAATTGAATGGGTATGTTAATGGATTATTAGCGAGCTTGCATGAGATTGAATTCTTTCTATTTGGTTTGGTTTGTGGAATGTTTAATGGATTGGTTTGAATGGTGGAGATAGTGGCTATTGCTTTATTTTTGTTGATGATTGGTTTGTGGAAAGTTGGTGGAAATGAGAACTTAATTGGCTTGATTATGCTCAATAGTTTGGTGGTGTTTGTGTTGATTTGTAGTAGGTACAAATAAGGCAAGGAGAGCGGTTTGATCGTGTGTGCCGATGGGTAACGCTTTCTATCGTTCCTTCTACCAATTAGATTCATTACATTGTTTTATGGTTAGAATTATATACTGAAAGAATTATGATTGGTATATTATGTACAAGATTTATTGGTTAATATACTGAGAATCATGAATGTTGTATGATCATCTCCTATCTGAATTAACAAACATGTTTTGCAAACACTCTTATCCTCTTATCTCGTTGATAGGAAGATCATACGGTGTGTAGTAGATCACGGAACATTATATGGATTGTCTGACCTTGCGAGATATAAATGGTTGTCACAGCTGAGACAGTTCCAGGATAGACTGTTGGTATAGGCTGCAACATACGCAGTAATGAGCAGCTTATCTTGGTTGCTTGGTATGATGGTGCAGGGGTATGCATTGATAGGACCTAAGTTAAGATCGATTCCTTTATCTAACATTAAAGGAATCTTGATCTTGGTGGCTTGATGAGATCCTAAGCCTAGATTAAGGTACAAAAGTATACAAAGATTCTGTGTCACTTTGGTATGCAGTGAAAGGCTTTAGTCAAGCTTGTATATATGTATCTTAGGTGGTAGAAATTTGTGTATGACTGTCAGGTACTAGATATTGGTAACCACATTCAGTATAGGATGGTGACATTCCCTGAGCAACTCTAAAGGTTCTTTATGTTAAAGTCCTGCAGGCTGATTATGTTCAAGCATAAGTGAAAAGGGTTGAGTGGATTGACTCAGGAATATAAGATGTTAATTAATTATATGACTTGTCAGATCCTAAATTAATTAATGAATGTATGTAACCTTAAATTTGGGATATACCGAGCTTATGCAACCCGTTCCTTATAACGTGGTAGCAAATAGGTAGGACAGTATTGATTCTCTAGTGGCAATAATACATATTAATTAATTAATTATATTTAGGGTTAAATATGAGAATTAATTAATTGAGAGGCCTTATTTTCTATTTGCATACTGGTCCCTGGTCTGGCCCATGAAAGCTCAAGCCCATCTGGAGATTAGATCACAATACACCACAAGATCATAAGTTGCAAATCAGCAGACCGAGATTTGGGAGTTGTGACAGGCAACTTGTTGGTCCCAGATCAGAGTACGTATAATATGCAGCGGAAGTATTAATACAGTTAAATACACTCTAATTACGAGCAATTTCGGTTTCTAATCAACACAGTTTTTGCTTAGAAGTATTTGAAACACAGTTTATGTTAGCTAGCAGATTAGGTTAACAGTTTTACCGATACGAGCAGTTAACAGTTTATACACTTCAACACTTACAAAATAAGTGTTAAATGTTTCAAGATATAATTGAAAACTGTAAAGTGCGTAAAGTAAGTAAAGCTGTAAACGACACATGATATTTATAGTGGTTTGGAGCCTTAAGTCCTACGTCCACTCTTCGGATATCTGATCCGATAATTCACTAAGTTATGAAGATAAAATCCTCACGATCTATAGCCAGTTGTTGTAGAAACCTCCATCCACAGCACAATGGATCACTCGGTTTGGCAGTTGTACTTCACTCCTTCTTCAGTACATCGAAGGCTCTGCATCTTCTCTGTGGACCGTCTCGAAGTTGGACTGAGGACAAACCTCCATTTTCCTTCTCCGGTAGGTTGGATGGTTGAGTTCTTCCCAAAACGTACACAGTTTGGCAGTTTCCCGTAATAACCTTCTCTTCATTTGCAAGAGCAGGCTGCGGTGTTCTTACTCTCGAAAAGTAAGAACACCAAGAAAGTAGATTAAGTCAGCTAACTTAATTCTCGTGTACCCAAGGTCACACGGTGAATTTCGAAGGATTCTTTGATTAGTAAATGCCTCGTGTTCAATAAATGAACCACATAATTAATGCCTTCTTGCTTGAGAGCGTTAAATGCTTTGAAGGCTAATTTCTGCAGATAGGCAAGAATAAATGTGTCGAGATTCAAAGATGCAAAGGTTTTTCTGTCTCTGTTGTTCCTGCTATTTATAGGTGAGAAACCAAAAATAGCCGATAGAGACATTGAGAAGGATGTCCAATCATAGTCCATCATTCTTTGAAAAAGTCGCTTGCCTCTCTGCTTTTTCTGCTACAACGTACTGCTTTTCTGAGCAGTTTGTATTTGTTGTGTCAGACGCCGAACAACATTGTACGCTAGTCGTAGCTGAGTATATGTCTGTCTTTTATCATTGACTTCCTTGAAGTTCTTCTACGACTTGTTCGACATCTTGCTATGTACGCATTCCTTGATGTGAGAATGTCTTGGTCTGAAACTGTGAGTGCCTCTCAACTGTTTCTATGTGAAGACTATGTCCATAGTTTTCTTGAGTATCCAAGCCTTGACAGGAAAAACTGTCTGCCCAGTTTTTTGTGACCTTTGCTTTGCTCTGCTTGTCTTCGTCTTGTATGTTCGACAGTTATCTCGTCTGAATAGTGTCTTCTTCAAAATTGTTCCCCAGTTTTGATGGTTTCCATTTTCATAGACTATTACAACTCGATCATCCTATACAAGGATCACATGAGGTAATAACTCTCAGGCCTAGACTTTGGTACATAGTTTTGACACACCAAAACATCAAATTAAGGTGGAATTTCTACATCACTTCCTAACAATTTCCCCCATTTGATGTTGTCAAAACCATACCTCTAAGTCTTTCTAAGTCGACGAAAAGATGCAGTTGATCTGAGTTTACAAATTTTGTCTATCTAATACTGCTCAGAACTGTGCTTCTTCTACACTCGATCTACTCTAAATGATCTTCCTCCTTAATGGGATAATAATTCTCGATTAAAATCAATCAGTTTAGAGCGATAAGAGAAGAAGGATTGCTGATCACACTGGAAAATGTGAATTTAGCCAGTCAAGAATCAAGGTAAGAGACAATGAGCAGTTGTCTTCAAACCAACAGTTTTTCACTTTTCACTAGATATGATTGATTACAAGTACATGAAAAGTTTTAAAATTGCAGTAATAAAAGACATTAAAAAGCACAAACAAAACAGAAATAATTCATGACCTTTACTTGTCTTGATTCTTGTCCTTCTCCCTTTCTTGATTCGAGGAATCTGCGTCTTTTGGCTTCGAAGTAGTTGCGGCTGATATGGAAAACAAACCAGCTTGCGCCTTGAGGACTGCGGTTACTTCTGAGAGGTATTTCATATCTTGCTCTCTGGAAGCTATTAGTGCTTCCAGCTTCACTGTAATATCTCCATCCCGCTTCCTGCGCTCTTTTTCCTGCTTTCTGTATTCCTCATCTCGCCTTCTTTATTCCTCTTCTTGCTTACGATCTATTAAAGTCAACTATAGCTTCAACGACTCATCCCTTCTCTCTTCTCCCTTTTTGACAAGATCAAAAACAAGAGCCATCTGCTGATCCATTTGATGATCTATTATGTACAAGGTCGATTGGTTAATATACTGGGAATCATAAATAATGTATGTTCATCTCCTGTCTGAATTAACAAACATGTGTCGCAAACGCTCTTATCCTCTTATCTCGTCGATAGAGAGATCATACGGTGTGTAGTAGATCACGAAAGATCGTATGGATCGTTTGACCTAGCGAGATATAAATAGTTATCACAGCTGAGACAGTTCCAGGATAAACTATTGGTGTAGGCTGCAGCATACGCAATAATGAGAATCTTATCTTGGATGACTTCTGGTGTGGGGCACACATTAATAAGGACCTAAGTCGAGATCAATTCTTTTATCTGACATTAAAAGAATCTAGATCTCTATGGCTTGATGAGATCCTAAGCCTAAATGAAGGTACAGAAGTATACGCAGATTGTATGTCACTTTGAGTTGCATTGAAAGGCTCTAATTGAGCTTGTATATCTGTATCTTGGGTGATAGCAGTTTGTGTATGACTGTCTGGTACTGGAACTAGGTAACCACATCCAGTATAGGATGGTGACATTCCCTGAGCAGCTCAAAAGGTTCGTTATGCTAAAGTCTTGCAGGCGGATTAAGTTCAAGCATAAGTGAAAAGGTTTGAGTGGATTGACTCAGGAATATAAGATGTTAATTAATTAAATGGCTTGTCAGAGCTTAAATTAATTAACGAATGTCTCTAACCTTAATTCTGGGGATATACCGAGCCCATGCAACCCGTACCTCAAAACGTGGTAGCAAATAGGTAGGACAGTATCGATTCTCTGGTGGGAAGAATCAATATTAATTAATTAATTATATTTTGGGTTGAATATGGGAATTAATTAATTGATAGGCCTTATTTGCTATTTGCATTCTGGTCCCTGGTCTGGCCCATGAAAACTCAGACCCAATAGAAGTCCAGTATTTTCCTATAAATAGGCCTCAGGTTCTCAGATCGAAATACACAATAATACACCACAAGATCATACATTGCAACACATCAAACCAGTATTTTGGGAGCTGTCTGTGATCGACTAGATTTGAGAATGATGAGGAAATTTTGCTTCTCAACCGGGCAAGGAATCTAAAGGGAATCTTCCCCAGATATTCAGATTGGAGTTGGGATACAGATCAGAAGATCAGAGCAGGAGGATCGTGTTCTTTCTTCTCTCCCTCTTTATTTTTTGAAAATTATTATTAATTTTCAAAGATTTAATTCCTTAATCGGTTAGGAATAAATCTTGGTGTGTGGGAAAAGGATCAAGGGTCAAATCTCTGCGCACTCGTTCTTCAGGTTTTTACAATCCAGGTATTCCGCAAAAACCCCCTTTATGCATAACCAATAGGAGCATGCTAAGATTAATCATAGGCACAGCAATTTATTTTTGATATTCCAGTTAACGATCCTGACTAACGAATTAAGTGATTTAGTTCACAGATCCCTTCAAAATGTCGTCCAATCATCGCCCATACTTTTTCATGCTCTGCCGCCTATTTTTGCTTTTAGCAATGTACTTTCCACCTGCTCTTGTTAGACTAAGTTTCAGTCCGAGGAATCCAATTATAGACCTCGTATTAGCTTTTTTGACTTAGCATTGAAGTGTTTTTAAGTCTGACTTTGAACACTTATGTTTCTCGTGCTTTGAGATATTGAACCTCTATACTAATATTCCAAAGTCAGTATAGGTCTTCTCCATACTGACATTCCAAAGTCAGTATAGGGAACCGCCATACTTGGTGAAACTCAGTTTCAGTTTCCAAAACTTAGTTTCCAGAAAACTAAGTTTATGACCTTACTAAGTTTTAAGCACAAACACAATTCTTCATATCTCGAGCTTTATCTTCATAAAAGTCTTCATCAGAAACTTAGTTTCTGACTCCTTCGTTCGGTCTTCAGCATCTAAGTTTTTATTACAACTTGAACGATCCTATACAAGGATTACATTTGATACCTCTAAAAACATAGTACTAAAGTAAGTTTTGACATATCAAAACATCAATTTAAGGGATGAACTGAAACTCAGTTCCTAATAATCAACCCGATATTTTAGCCCAAAAATCAAAAGATTAGGGTTATGGTCGAGATTTTTTGGTCCAATAAACTTGACCCAAACCAAATAATTTATATATGATATTATATTGATATCCATTTTATTTACTTTGAATAATTTATTAAATTCATTTTGTAAGTCTTATGAGTTTCTAGTTCAAAATAATGTTTATATATTATTTTCTTGAAATCTCAAAGAATATATATATTTGGTTTTCTTGATATATGGATGAGTTTCATTTCATAATTTATAATTTTTAATACTAAATAATTCATTATTATTATTAGTGTGTGATAACTTTCATTATTATGTTAATAAATAAATATTAGTTTGTTCTAATTTTGAATCTTTCTCTCTTTAGTTTTTAGAACCAAAACAAATTACATCATCAGTTGGTGCATATTAAACTTGAAGTCATAATAGTATTTTTATTCTAATTATTTTATTGCAGTAATGTAACATTCTAATCACTTTCTTCTTTTTTTTTTCATTTTAAACTATAACTTTACTTTCTATTATGATGTTGGTCCCGGTTTATCAGAGTAAAAATAATATGCACAACAGAAATGAATTTGTTTATTCGGTAAGCTTGCACTTATCTAAGCTGAGGGTGACGTGTCAACTTGGTTTGTTAAATCTATAGTTCAGGTGCATAACGTCAAGTATGCTTAATGTCAGATTTGCAGAGTATTCTACAACACTCGAGTGTTGAGTTTTAAATGAAAGTAAGCTGACAGTATGTAAGAAAGCAGTAAATAACAGAGAATTTATAGTGGTTCGGAATAAAATATCATACGTCCACTCTTCAGACTCACGGTCTGGTAATCCACTAAGATTAGAACTTTACAGGTGCTCCTATGATCTATCGCTTACTAAAGAATGCCTCGTCCTTCTGTCCACAAGCGCACTCGCCTGGTCATTGCTCGTTCTACGCTTCGCAGATTCTTGGAGTGTGGGCAAACCACTCAGCCTCCTCGTTGCTGGAATAAGGTGTTTATAGTTCTCCCTTGAAGTATCTCAATAGCAGTATTACCCGTAAGAGTCAGAGTACAAGACATACTTGACTGTTGTAATATTTCTTGGAGCGAAAGATCACTAAGAGATAACTCAAGAACTTAAAGGTTCTGAGTCTGGTGTTCACTAGAGTGACACACGAAAAAGCTTAAGAGCCTTGAATGGTTATGTCGAAACTTTAGCATTTAAGCTTGATCGTTAATAGCAAGTTCGATACTTGAATTTAGTAACCTTCTTTTGTTGTATTCTCTAGTATTTATAGCATGAGGTAGAAGGTTTGGAATAAATGTCCATTAGAGATAAATTGGAAAATATCCAATCGGATGTCTCTGTTGACTGATGCACTAGGCGGGTAGGTGGTGCTATTTTCAGATATTATGCACCTGCTCCACTTTTTCTGACAGTGACAATGTTTGTTCGTCTTTTTGTCAGAACGACAGTATTTGTCAGTTTGAGAAATCTCGGAACTGGTTGTCCTAAGTAACGAATGTTGGTGTTTTGTGCTTGCAGACTTTAAGGAATCTCCAATCCTTAAAAGTTGTACTCGTAAGTACATTCCTCAAATGATTCTCTTTGTCTCTCTGCGTTGGGACCGGGACTTTGGGAATCCATGCTGGTGGTGTCATACTTGCAATTTCATGCTAGTGACGTCATCCATCCGTGTATGCTTGGTCCCTATGCTGGTAAGTTTGATGTACTGATTTAGACCAGACTTGCTGTATGGGATGAAACCACGAATCCAAATGTGAGATTGTTCTCCAACAATTTGGAGAAGACAATTCAAATCCATCAAGAAATAACCCGTGGCATATTGAGAATATCTCGAGAGGTTTGGTACCAATTGCACGTTCGCTTGTGCAAAGCAATAAACCACAAATTAATACACCAATAACTAACATGATAAAAGGAGCATCGTTGCAGTGGCAGGTTGCCTTAACAGGCTTGATAGTATGAGTTTGTGGGATATAACCCTCGAACTTATTCTCAGTTAACGAACAACATTGTACTTGAAGGGATTTCGTTGTCGTGAATTGAATCACCAAATCCATATAAGCGCAGATCGATAATTAGATATAAAGAATAATTACAATGCCTATGATTGATCCTAACATGCTCCTATTGAATATGCATAAGAAGGTTTATGCGGAATACCTGGATTGTAGAAACTGAAGAATGCGGTGCGCAGAGATTTGATCATTGATCCTCTTTTCCGTGCAACAAAACTTAATCCTATAAGATGAAGGAATTAAATCTATGAAATAAATAATAATTAATTTTGAATTTGAGGAGAGAGAAGTAGAAAATGATCCTCTAGATCTGATCATCTGATTTGTATCCCAGCTCCGATCAAAAAATTTGGTGAAGATTCTCCTCAGATTTCATGCCTATCGAGAAGCAGAATTTCCACCAAGTTCTCAGATCTAGTTGTGTTAGGTATTGATGTAGAAATTCCACCTTAATTTGATGTTTTGATGTGTCAAAACTATATACGTACCAAAGTCTAGGCCTTAGGGTTATTACCTCATGTAATCCTTGTATAGGATGATCGAGTTGTAATAGTCTAGGAAGAAGGAAACCATCAAAACTGGGGAACAGTTTTGAAGAAGACGCCTTCCAGACGAGATAACTGTCGAACATACAAGATGAAGACAAGCAAAGCAAAGCAAAGGTCACGAAAAACTGGGCAGACAGTTTTTCCTGTCAAGGCTTGGATACTCAAGAAAACTGTGGACATAGTCTTCACATAGAAACTGTTGAGAGGCGCTCACAGTTTCAGACCAAGACAGTCTCGTGTCAAGGAATGTGTACATAGAAAGATGTCGAACAAGTCGTAGAAGAACTTCAAGGAAGTCAATGATAAAAGAAAGATAGATAATCAGCTGTAACTGGCGTACAACGTTGTTCGGCGTCTGACACAATAAGTACAAACTGCTCAGAAAAGCAGTATGTTGTAGCAGAAAAAGCAGAGAGGCAAGCGACTTTTTCAGAGAAGGATGGACTATGATTGAACATCTTTCTCAATGTCTCTACCGGCTATTTTCTGGTTTCTCACCTATAAATAGCAGGAACAACAAAGACAGAAAAACTTTTGCATCTTTGAATCTCGACACATTTATTCATGCCTATCTATAGAAATTAGTGCTCAAAGAATTTAACGCATGATAAGCTCATTATTTCACTCACTTATCTTTATTATTTTTATACTATTTTATGTAGTTTTATTGAGTTTATATATATATTTTATGCATGATATCAATATTAGGTGGTTTTAGGTGTGTTTTGATGTTTATGCAGGTTTTTAGGCCTAAACTCACGAGAAAACCGTTCTGAAAGCAGTGACGTGTAAGATTAGCAGTGAAGAGTTTTTCCACAAGAGGAATTCGGGCTATTGGCGCATGGCAATGGATGATGCTTTGAGTTAGCTCTCCAACGCAACTGGAATCGGGTCAATTGGAGTTCGGATTAGGAAGTTATGGCCAAAACCGTGAGACCGCGCAGACGGGGCTGACTTCAGTTTTCCACGTCGATCGACGGGGATGCAGCATCAATCGACGCGGGCCTCCTGGCGCGGGAAATTGGCTGAATTCGAGATTTTTCATATCTTTAGCCCTAGATTTGATATGATACACCTCCACCTCTATATATAACCTTGTAAAATCGAATTTTAAGCATGTTTTATTCCAGATTTCAGATTTTTTAGAGATTTTTAGAGAAGAACTTGGATTGATATTTTATTCTTGTGTGTCGTTAGAGGTTTAATTTGATTAGACTTTTAGCGTGCATCAAGTTTTGGCGCCGTTGCCGGGGACTTCATTTAGTAGGTTGCTAGATATTGGGGGAAAAGTGAAGCTTGTAGGCAAGGTGTTTGTTATATTGCTTGTGTGAATAGTTTTGTTTGTAGCTTGTTGTTTGATAGTGATTTTTGGTTTGTTTGATTTAGTTGCTTGTTGGTAATTGGATTGTTTTGTGAAGTGTAGGTTGTATATGATCACAAGGTCCATGGCTCGTGAGCTCTTGGAGAGAAAATCACAACAAAGAAGAGAAAGTATAGAGATTGATTTGGACATGGCTAATCCGGGGGAAGATGCTATAAGGATTGGAGAGCTTGAAAGACAAATGGAGATGATGAAGGTCTTGTTAAACGAACGGAATGGTCCTCGTAGGCCACTCCTAAACCTCTTCCGACCTCAAGGAGAGCCAATGACCGGTGGTTTCCGACTTGGAGTCAATGCCACGCAGTTCGAAATTAAGCCGCAATTGGTACAGATGATACAAAATAATCAGTTTGGGGGGCATGCTAGCGAAGATCCGAATGTGCATATATCCCGATTTTTGGAAATCACGGATACCATCAAAATCAATCAAGTTCCCCAAGACTTGATTCGGCTGCGGTTATTTTCCTTTTCATTAAGGGATTCGGCGAGGCATTGGTTTGAGGGCCTAGACAAGACAAGCATAGCCACTTGGGAAGACTTAAGGGAGAAATTCCTTTTCAAATTTTTTCCACCGAGCTTAATTTTGAAAAGAAGGGCAGCGATAATCTTGTTTGGGCAACAGAATGATGAACCTATCTATGAAGCTTGGGATAGGTTCCGAGAGCTCTTACGTAAGTGCCCACGACATGATTTGTCCAAGAGTCAACTAATTTGCCAATTCTATGGTGGATTGGATTATGAGACGAAAATGTTGATGGATGCATCATCAGGAGGAGTATTTCTTGAATTGGAAGAGAATGAAGCTTGGAGATTAATCGAGCGGATAGCTAATAATAGTAGTCAATGGCCAGAAAAAGATGGGAACCAAAAGCAATGAAAACAGTGAGAGAAGCAAGTGGGATAGAAATATTGCGCGATCAAATGGTTTCAATGCAAGAACAAATGGAGAGGTTGATGCGCGAAGTCAAGAGAAAAGATGAGGAATATGGAAGAGATGTTTATACTGTGGACAATCATTTGAGGAGACATCAAGAAATTGAGTATGAGCCATGTAGCGAAGATCATTCTTTTGACTCATGGAAGGAGGAAGGGTGGTCATCACCATCGAGTTGGGATAATTCAAATCAAGTGTACTTGGAAAAGGAAGAGAAGATACATGAATACAAGGAGGTGATGGGTTTTGTATACTGAAAGCATTTATTACAATGTGTATACAACGGTTTATTTCTCCTATCTGTTAACAATCGTACATGTATGAACAATGGTATCCTCTTGTCTCACCGATAGCGACGATCATACGGCGTGTTGTAGATCGCAGAAGACAGTATGCTCACTTGACCTAGTGAGACATAAACATAATCACAGCCGAGACAGCGTATGAGGATACGTCTATCCGGATGGCTGCGTGATAACTCTTATTTAGAGTTATCTTTTGATCCTTTTTACTGAACTTTAGATGTTGTATTCGAATAACATGCTTTGAAATCAAGGTCCTTTGTGCTTATTTATGTCCAGTTGCAAATTAGTTGTGGTGCTTTACATTTTGCAAATATTAATAAGTTTTTGCAAGTTTTGGACAAGTTTTGACCAGGTTCGGAATGCTGGAGCTCACCTGCCGGATAATGCCTGGAGTTATGCTTTAGCATCAGAAGCGCATGGCCAAGAGGGCTGAAGACTTTCTCTCTCCGGGACCACTTTGAGACAAAGATGAAACTTTTGTTGATCCTGTCTGCTGGAAGGATTGGTGGCGGAAAAGGAAGCTGATCTTTTGTCTGGGTAAAATAGTTACTTCTCAACACGTGGACATATCCCATGAGGGGCAAGAAAATCGACGGCTGTGCAAGAAGGAGGAGAGATAATCAGATTGAAAGGAGCACGAGGACGAATAGACAGACACACACGAATAGAAAGAGAGACCAGGAGGAAGATAGAAATCCAGCTTGGAGAGGAAGGCATTGAAGCAGCAGGAGATCATCGTATAGTTTGAATTTAGTTTTCTTTTTGTTGAGTTTAGATGACGAATGATCTTATGGCTTTCATCCTTTCAATACCGAGCATGAACTAATTTCTTTTACACTTGGGTTATGGAACAAAGTACCCTTTGTTTGAATATATGTTAGAACTGAGTTTCGCATGTTTGAACTTATCTTTGATCTTGTTTTAAATTGTTTCTTGAGCACGACAGTGGAAAGAAATCCATCACTTATGGAAATCGAAAGGAGAAATAAGCCGAGGAGATCTTAGATGATTGTATTGATTTCATAGAAATATGGAACAGTGCAACTTGACCGAGCTTTGTTTCATGTTGTCATCATCCGATCACTATGAAAGACATAGACATATGCATTCTAAGTGAGAAGGTGTAGATCTAGTTGGGCGATAGTTCACTAGACAGCTTTAGAAAAAGTTCCAAGGTTCAGGGTATTGCGAGACGTAAGCTCTAGCATATAGGATAGCTAAGGTGCTTTGTATTCCATAACCTGAGTGTGCATTTCTCAACATTTGTGACATCCGATTGATTGTTTATGTTCATTTTGTGGAGTGAGGAAGTACTAT
>JAPKLW010002227.1:0-24171 GCA_026898455.1 Plectranthus barbatus
AGCAGCATAATCTCTTAAGCACGGATAAACCCGACAACCAAATGGATGAAAATTCTCAAAGTTAGGAGGCGTGCCAAATAAAGTTTCAAATGGTGATAAACCCTAAAGAATAGTAGAAGGCAGACGATTAATAATATATGTCGCAGTAGAGAATGCATCAACCCACATATGCAGAGGAACATTAGAATGAAATAGTAGGGCAAGATCGGTTTCAGTAATGTGTCTGTGTTTGCGCTCTGCACGGCCATTTTGGGACGGAGTGTACGGACAAGACATAATGTGTTGAATCCCCTTTGGACAAAAAAAGCCAGCGACATCATTACTCTTGAATTCACCACCGCCGTTGCTATGAAAAATTTTAATATGACGAGAAAAAAGATTCTCCACAAGACTCGTAAAAGTTTGGAAAATCATAAAGAAATCTGACTTTCTGATTAACGGAAAAAACCAAGTGAACCGATTGAAATCATCAACGAATATTGCATAATAACGGAAGGAAGCAGTTGACTCAACGGGTGCAGGGCCCCATAAATCACAGTGAATAATATCAAGAACATGAGAAGCACGTTTTTCATTCAAGTGAAACGGCAAACGAGTGCTCTTCGCTTTTTGACAGGAAGTACAAATAGATGGTTTAGGTAAACATGAAGTAACAAAAATGTGACCTTGCTTATTTAATAATGAAATAGAATCATAAGAGACATGACCAACGCGACTGTGCCAAAGTTCAAACGAAGCTTTTAAGACATTATTCCTTAAAGTAGAAATAAAAGCAGGACGCATGCGATCCAACGTGTAGAGTCCACCATTACGACGATCGCTTGCGATAACCTCCTTGGTGTGTCGATTCTGAATTTAAAAAAATTGATCAGAAATTATAACATCAATCGGAAAATCAAACGTCAGTTTGCTAACTGAGAGTAAATTCATGGTCAAAGAAGGAACCACCAAAACATCCAAGAGATTAACCGAATTAAAAATCCGAGAATCACCAATACGTGAAATAGTAAGATTAGCACCGTTACCAACAACAACGCGGTCAGGTCCAGAATAAGGCTGAGATGCATCAAGCTGTGCGGCATCCGGTGTCATATGTGCCGATGCACCAGTATCAAGATACCAATCAGACGGAGGTGGGGAGGCGATTGTGCAACTGGAAGAGAAGGCCTCAACGAGGTTGGCGGTGGAGGCGCGAGAGTAGCGATCCGGACATGCATCGGCATAGTGACCTTCCTGGAGACATATTTGACAATGGAGAGGGCGATGTTGATTGTTTTTCCCATTGCCGCCACGACGACGCTGAGAGTTGCGTGAGTTGGACGGCTTTTGATCAGAGTTGTTGCGCGAAGAGTTGCTATGGGGCTGTGATTGTCCATAAAAGGCGACCTGAGAAGAACATTGGCAATCCATAGAATCCTGAAAAATAGAAAAATTTTCAGCCTTAGATAAAAGATCGCGAAAAGATGGTAAAGCCGTGAGAACCATCTGTGCGATGGAGAACGAGGCGAACGCTGGACCAAGGCCCCGAAGAAACCAGTGAGCCTTGTCGGAGTCGTCGACCGAGCGTCCGATGGCTGCTAACTGATCACAGAGCAATTTAAATTCTTGACCGTACTCAGTGACAGAGCGGGAACCGCATTTGATGGATTGGAGTTCGTCTTTCAGATGCAGTTTGCGCGTCTTAGATTTGTTGGCGAAGGCAGCATCAAGCGCGGACCATACGGTGCGTGAGGTATTACAACCCTGAACCTCGACCATTGCTTCTTCAGACAGGGTCGAGAGTAGCAGACATAGAAGCCACTGATCCTGGACATGACATGCAGTATACGCCGGATTGGGTGTCGCGCCATGGGTCGTTGAGGCGAGTGCGGCGGGCGGAGGTGGTAGAGAGCCGTCAACGTATTTCATCAAATCTTGTGACGTGAGAAGAGGCAGCAGTTGGGAGCGCCATAGGAAAAAATTGGAGGAGGATAATTTGATGGTGACCATGTGAATGAGGGTGGAAAGAGGGAGAGAATCGGTGGCCATGACTGAAAGTTGGCGGCGTACGCGAGAGAGGAAGAGAGGCGGCGTACGTGAGAGAGGGGAGGGATCGTGTTTAGGCTGATACCATGATAGGGTTTTCCGCAAACGTAAAGATTTTATTGACTTGTTTAAATAGAAAACAAAAGATACAAAATATGCATGAAAACGAAACCCTAGATATGAAAGGAAAACCCTAGATATAAAAATATCTAAAAGATACATGCAAATCTATTATTCTATCAATTCCTAGGACTAATTTTGCAATCAGGTTTTATTTTCATAGGCCTTTGTGATTAATTTACTTCGATTTTTTTAAACAAATATATATATATATATATGCATTAGTTGGATATAAATTATGAGAAATAACATATATTATAATTATAATAATATATAAATTTGATAAATATAATTTGAACAATTACTAAGAATCATAACAATTGTACAAAATCATATATTAATATCAAATTCACGAAATAAGTGTATAGCTATTCAATACATAATATATAAGTAGGAATGTGCAGTTTTTGATTTGATCGATTTTAAAAATAAAATATCAATCAACTTCATAAAATACGATTTGAAAAAAACAATAATTTCACTTTTTTAATCTTTGAATTAGATTGTATTAAATGTTTTGATTTAACCGATTTGACGGACTAAGAACCACCAGTTTCTTTGTTTGTTTTTCCAATTGACATGTGATGATCTTGAGATTAGAGTTGTACAATGAAAATATTTAATGAAGAATTACACATCACAACCTCGTAGTTACTCTCTAGTTTGTGTATCTAAAACTTAGTGTTTTAGCCAGTTTGAGGTTTTAGTCAGTTTCAAGTATACTTTAACACTTAGAGAGTGTTGTATGTAAAAAAGGCAGTAAAGAGCAAAAGAATTTGTAGAGGTTCGGCCACAAAATTCTTATGTCCTCTCTTCAAACTATAGGTCTGAAAATCACTAAGCTTTGGTTACAAAAGTCCTCGCAAATATCGCTAGCTGGAGGATGCCAATGTCCACCAGTTCACTACCTCACTCGTCCAGGCCTCTACTTCCTCTGCTTCTCAGACTTGGAGTGTGGGTGCACCACACAGCCTCCTTCTGGAACTTGGGAGCTTTATAGTTCTTCCCCGAACTGTCGAATGGTTTGGCTAGACACTTGTGAGAATCACTACTTAGAGATAAAAAATGATTGTTGTGTTCTTACTTGGGAAGTAAGAACACCACGATTATAACTCGAATTGGAGAGCTGCGAGTCTCTTGTCCAAGGATGACACATGGTGAGCTATAAGATAGCCTTGAACATTAGAAACTTTGAGATTTTGATTTTTCAGAGTTTCATCACTTATTTGAAACTCGGTTGTCTTCTCTTCTGGAACACCTCGTCTATTTAGGCGGAGTGTGAGAAGTTTGAAATTAGATCCGTTAAGAGATATTTTGGATGTTGTCGAATCTGACGCCTCTCTTTTCTGCCAAGGTCAAGGTGCTTTTCCTGAAAATCTACACCTGCTCTTGCTTTTCTGACATGGTATATTGACTCTGCGGCTTTGTGTCAGAACAGCTCCGCCAGTCCGATGAATCGAAACTTGTTGAGATCTCAGATTTTAAGGAATCCCCATTCTTAAAGTCTGCCTGTTATGGATTCCTCTAACTTGTGCTCTTTGTCTCTATGCGTGAGTTAAGATTGCTTGTAAACTGATGTCCTTCAAGATGGTAACTCCTGACAGTTTCTCTGAAAGTGTGAGTCCCAAACTGGTAGCCAATTTCTTCTAACTTCTAGCGCTGCCCAAATTGGTGGATTAGATCCCGAATCCAGTTTGTCTTATCAGCTAATTACAACTCAATAAACATCTTAACAAGACATTACAAGTTTGAACATACTAGAGATAATCTAGAGACACTCAAAACTGGTACTTGTCTTGACATACCAAAACAATCAACAAAAAGGTAGGAAAACTTCCTAAGAACATGCTTTGCAGATTCTTTCTTTTATAGAATTTCTACTGGAAGACCTTTTACAAGTTGTTGTTTGATGATATGGTTAATGGTCTTAAAGTTCAGATGATTTAAACTTTTGTGTCATAATCAGCTTGTCTCAGTTGTACTGTGAGAGATAAAACATGAGTTGGTGATTCTGCTTCCCCAATCGACGATAGATAATCCTCCTTTGTGGTTTCCTCTTAGTCTAATCTCATTGGTGAGTTTATCCTTAATTGTACACTCTTGTTGAGCAAAAGTTATCTTTTATCAATTCTCTCCTAGCTGACTGATGCTCACCAGATTGTATTTGAGATTCGTAACAAATGATACAAGGTGATTATATTCTTGATGATTGATCCTTTAGCAACTATTTTACCTTGGAGTTATCTTCAAACAGAACTATTGTACCTTTGACTCATCTTATGTCTGGAAACAGTTCTTTGTTCCCGGTCACGTGTCCAAAGCAATCGCTGCCTAGAATCCACACATCATTTGATTTTTTCTTGTTCCTACAAACACAAAATTATGCTTTAGGTACCCGTTCAACTGTGGGTCCTCCAGAGTTAGCTTGTGTGATTATTCCTTTTCAAACTCACACTTGGATTGCTTTTGTAGCTGGTGCAGACTTCTTCACTACAAGTTTTCCCTTTCTAATAAAATATTGTGACCTACTATTGTAGGGTTTTTCCGTGAACCGAATCACCAAAACCAAACTGAACCGGATCGATCTATGGATATTGCCCATAATTAAAATTCTCAAAACCCTAGCATGCTCCTATGAATTTAATACATAATTGTGGATTGAGAGATTACCGTAATTCCGTAGAGTCTGTACCGATCTTTTGCGTTTGAATTCCAAACTTTAATTCAACCACGCAATACGAATTTATCTGCGGAAGAAGAAATTAGATCTCTAATTTCTAAAATAAATTCGAAACAAAGAAATAGAGAAAGAAGAATTCTGTTCTCCAGATCAGGTCTTCAGATCTGTATCCCTGTGCTGATCAGATCTACTACTGGTGAGGACTCCGTAGAACTGTGGCTTGAGCAGGACCAGAATCGAAATTCTCCTCCCTTTCTCTCCAAAGTCGGCGCCCCTCTCTCTCTCTCCCTAGGGTTTGTGATTTTCAACTGTGTTATGAAGTGGCTAGGGTTTCAGAGAGAGAGCTATCTATTTATAGACCTAGGGTTTTATCCCTAATGGGCTCTTTGGGCTCAATTCAACATATTTATTGGGCCAGACCTGAGACCTAATGCAAATAATAAAGTGGGCCTATAAATTAATTAATTCCCATGTCCACAACCCAGGACACAATTAATTAATTAATATTAATTCTTTTTCACCACAGAATTAATACTGACCTACCCCTTTATTACCACGTTATGAGAATGGGTTGCATTAATTGAGAATCCCCATATTTAAGATTACCGGACATCCATTAATTAATCGGAGCCTCTGACAAGCTCTAACTACAATTAATTAATATCTTATTATTCCTGAGTAGTACCACTCAAACCTTATCACTCGTGCCTGAACTTAATCAGCCTGCAGGACTTTGGCACGATGAATGCTATTGAGCTCCTCAGGGAATGTCCCCATCCTATTACTCGGATATGGTTACCTAAGTTCAGTCTCAGGCGGTACTACACGAACTGCTGTTACCCAAGATGCGGATATACGAGCACGTTACTCAGGCTCTCCGTGCAAACCCCTGAACCTTTGTTAGGGTTTGGACTCAATCAATATAACGAGATCTTTTATTCGCTGATGTCAGACAGAAAAATATATCTCACTGCGGTCCATCAATACGCCACCTCTGCGTACCAGCATGTCAAGTAACCAAGACAGACTACTTATTCCGACACTGCCGCAGCCATCCGGACAGACGTATCCTCATAAACTGTCTCGGCTGTGATCATGTTTATGTCTCACTAGGTCAAGTGATCATACTGTCTTCTGCGATCTACAACACGCCGTATGATCGTCCCTATCGGTGAGACAAGAGGATACCATTGTTCATACATGTAGGATTGTTAACAGATAGGAGAAATAAACCGTTGTATACTCATTATAATAAATGCTTTCAGTATACAAAACCCATCAACTGTGGTGTTGTATGCTTGAATGTACATGTGTGTGTGTCTTCTGTCTATGAACTGAATTCTTGATAGAGCCTCGATGAGCTAGCCTCAATGGATTTTCTCGTGATTTTACAAAATTAATTCAGCCCTACACAGATAAACCACCGCGGGCTGAATTATACGGGTTGCCACGAGGAACAAAAACCAACATCCACAAAACAGTAAATCCATACATGCATACTGAATTCAATTATGCACAAAAGAGCCATAAATCAAGAAACCTGGCTCTGATACCAATTGTAGGGTTTTCCCGTGAACCGAATCACCAAAACCAAATTGAACCGGATCGATTTATGGATATTGTGCATAATTAAATACAAGATGAACCCCAACATGCTCCTATGAATTTAATTACCAGAATCGTGGATTGAGGAATTACCGTTATTCCGTCGAGTCTGAACCGATCTTTTGCGTTTGAATTTCCAACTTGAATTCAACCAAGCAATTCGATTTTATCTGCGGAAACAGAAATTAGAACTCTAATTTCTTAAATAAAATCGAAAAAGAAAGAGGGAAGGAAGAAATATGTTGTTCTCCAGATTAGATCTTCAGATCTGTATCCCGGTGCTGTTCAGATCTACTACTAGTGAGGACTCCGTAGATCTGTGGTTTGAGCAGGACCATAATCGAAATTCTCCTCCCTTTGATACAGGATCGGCGCCCCTCTCTCTCCTAGGTTTAGTGTGTTTCAACTGTGTTGTTTCTCATGAGAGAGAGATGTCTATTTATAGACCTAGGGTTGTAAACCCTAATGGGCTCCTGGGCTCAATTCATCATATTTATTTGGGCCAGACCTGGGACCTAATGCAAATAATAAAGTGGGCCTATAAATTAATTAATTCCCATGTCCACAACCCAGGACACAATTAATTAATTAATATTAATTCTTTTTCACCACAGAATTAATACTGACCTACCCCTTTATTGTCACGTTATGAGAACGAGCTGCATTAATTGAGAATCCCCATATTTAAGGTTACCGGACATCCATTAATTAGTTGGAGCCTCTGACAAGCTCTAACTACAATTAATTAATATCTTATTATTCCTGAGTAGTACCACTCAATCCTTATCACTCGTGCCTGAACTTAATCAGCCTGCAGGACTTTGGCACGATGAATGTCATTGAGCTCCTCAGGGAACGTCCCCATCCTATTACTTGGATATGGTTACCTAAACCCAGTCTCAGGCAGTACTACACGAATTGCTATTACCCAAGATGCGGATATACAAGCACGTTACTTAGGCTCTCCACCATGGCAAGTCAAAGCAACTGTCAACCCGTGCAAACCCCTGAACCTTCGTTAGGGTTTGGACTCAATCAATATAACGAGATCTTGTATTCGCTGATGTCAGACAGACGAATATATCTCACTGCGGTCCATCAATACGCCACCTCTGCGTACCAGCATGTCAAGTAACCAAGACAGACTACTTATTCCGACAATGCCGCAGCCATCCGGACAAACGTATCCTCATACGCTGTCTCGGCTGCTATCAGGTTTATGTCTCACTAGGTCAAGTGATCATACTGTCTTCTGCGATCTACAACATGCCGTATGATCGTCCCTATCGGTGAGACAAGAGGATACCTTTGTTCATACATGTAAGATTGTTAACAGATAAGAGAAATAAACCGTTGTATACTCATTATAATAAATGCTTTCAGTATAAAAAACCCATCACTTCTTGGGTCTCCATGTAATTTAGTCCGAAGGAGTGATCTTCATCAATCAGAAGAAATATGCCAAGGACTTGATCAGCAAGTTTTTTCCTGAAAAGTCCAAGCCCTTAAGGATTCCGATGAGCCCAAGTACTTAGATCAATCTAGATGAAGAACTCGAGGCAGTCAACCCAACAACATATAGAGGCATTATTGGGTCACTCCTGTACCCGACTGCAAGCAGGCCAGATATCTCCTACTCAGTTGGTGTATGTGCGAGATTTCAAGCAAATTCGAAGAAGTCGCACATGGAGGCTGCCAGAAGAATAGTCAAATACCGAAAAGGAACTGAGTCATTAGGTATTTGGTACCCAAAATCTGACGAGCTGACTCTTAATGCTTATTCAGATTCATATTTTGGAGGATGCAGAATCGACAGGAAGAGTACAAGTGGAACATGTCAGATCCTAGGTCACAAGTTTGTAAGTTGGTTCAACAAGAAACAACACTCAGTTGCCACATCTACAACTGAAGCTGAGTATGTTGCTGCTGCAAGCTGTTGTGCTCAAGTGTTTTGGATCAAGCAACAATTGCTTGACTATGAGGTAGAAACTAGGTGTGTGCCAATCTATTGTGATAACAATTGTGCAATGTGCATCACAAAAAACCCAGTTCATCACTCCTGAACAAAACACATCGACATGAGGCATCACTTCATCAGAGACCATGTCGAAAAGAAAGATGTTTCAATGGAGTATATCCGAACTGAAGATCAACTGGTTGACATCTTCACCAAACCACTGCCAGAGACCAGATTTAAGGAGCTCTGCATAAAATTGGGTCTACTGGAAGTTGATGAAGTCTTTATTGGAGAAGATTAATGGCGAATAAAACTGAGCCCAAGCTCTTAGTTTTCAAAACTCGATGCTCCACTCAGTACGCAAAAGGGACTCATCAACGCATCCGAAGAACAAAAACTTACCTTCATTTAAACTGACTAATGAAGAGGCATTCAGTTCCAAGTTCGTATTCAGAAGTTCTCAAATAGACGGATGCAGAATTAAACTGAGTTCCAACTCTCAGTTTAGAAATTTTCTTTTAGTCAATTCCTGGTATTTCGAAAGGTAGGATTTCGAATTCCAAAGGCAATCACTGCGGTTACATCGCTTTTAATGCGTACATTATGTCGATGAATCAGATTATAACATGTGGATAACGCTCCTTACCACGTCGCTCCAATCAAATCTGAAACACGCATCGCGAGGCCACTAATCTCAATCGTCGCCGAATATACAGAAACCGAAAGGTCACAAGGTAAACCTACCTCATTTAAATGACCTTTCTCTCTGCTATAAATAGGGTTCACTTTTTGTTTTCTTTGTGTGAAAAACATTCTGAAAAGAAATCACTAGAAACAAAAATTTATCCAAAATCTCCATTGTCGAACCCTTCTTTCCAAGTTTACACTTCATCTTCACCAAAACTTCCCTCAGATCCGGGAAAATGGTGTTAGAACCCAAACCTCTAGACATAAACTCACCACCCTTTTTGGATGTGGTCAAAGAGGGAGAAAAGAAGTATGGAAGGTGCAGAAGACATCAGAATATGTAGCGTGAGTGAGCCAAAAAGGCTGTAGAAGGAGCAGAAGAAATTAGAAGATCTCTTCTACTGTTGTCATCTCATTCTACAAGGATCACACCTCACGACTATTGATTCAATGGCATGCCAACAATGGGACGTGACCACATGGAGTACTTCTTCGCTACGTCTCTTATCTTGTAAAGAAGAGACTAGCGAACGAAGAAGAAGCCCAGAGGTGGGAGGAGGTTACCCTTGATCTTTCCTTCCCAGAAAGTGCTAAGTAGCACTACCTACTCACAAGCTGCTGAAAGCCAGCATGAGGGAATCCTATGGAAAGCTGGTCAGCATATCAAACTAGCGTCTCTCGTGCTTGTCTCTATAATAGCAGTTTGAAGAAATCTTGAAGACCAGAAGCAGCCTAGTATAGACTTGAAAAATAGTTCTGTAATGGGTTTCTTTTTGTTAGTTTATCCTTTTACTTGTAATGAAAATTATTAAAGGATAAATTGACTTGTTGATGACAATCGCTTTTTGTCCAATAAAGGTCTTCGTTCTTTAAACAATGAACTTACACAATCCAGTTTAATCAGCAGGCTTCTAACTCTCTCCCCTTCTTAATATTTAATTGCTCTAAACTGACAAGAAAAATCAATCGAGCAATATCTCTCCAAGTTTAAGAATAAGATCTTAAGTAAAAAGCTAACATTGAGGGGGAAATTTCCTGATATTATGCGACAAATATTAAAAAGTGTAAAAACTCTAAAGTTATCCTCACCTCATCAGCTTAGGTTTCAGATGGCTTTAACCTCATCAAAAAGGGGGAAATTGTTCGGATTTTTGTTAAAGAAATCATTCCTTACTTTTGATGTAAGTCATCTTAGTCAGTTTTTCCAGTTTCTAGAGTTCTAAACTGTAATCCTTATATTGGATCGATCAAGTTGTAATAGAACTTAAGCTGAAGATCGAGCAATGGAGAATGCTCGAGAACTGACTATCATCATGCGTGGCCTTAACTAAAAACTGAGTAGGAGCACTCAGTTTTAGGTCTATCCATACTAACAAAGAGAAGTCAGTATGAGGGCTTTCCCAAACTGACTAAGGAGAAGTCAGTTTAAGGGATTTTCATACTGATCCGGAGAAATCAGTATGAGGGCGTTTCCCATACTGACTATGGACAGACAGTATGAGGATTTACCATACTGATTGTGGGAAGTCAGTATGAGGGCTAAGCTATACTGACTCTCAAAAGTTAGTATAAGAGCCTCAGTCAAACTCAGGCATTCGTATAGGCCTAAGTCAGTACGAGGTTATCGCAACTGGGTTCCTCGGGCTACAAAGGAGTCTGACATAAAGTTAGTGTATAGTACACTGGCAAAGGGCAGTGCAGAAAGGAGACCTAAAGCGTGAGCTACAATTGGACAATATAATCCATGAGTTTAACGTCTAGATTTATGTGTCTAACGGATAGAAATTCAAATTGACATAGGTTCTCCTCTATATAAAGACCTGCCCTCCTAACCTTAAATGGTTACCTAAACAAAATTCAAAATCTACTAGTCTAAAGAGACAAAGGGAATTTTTTAGGTCATCTCTTCCTGTAAAAACTCTCTGAGTTTCCGTGTTCTTAACACGAGACTTGAGTCTCCGACTCAAGTTATCCACCGTGTTATTTTCTCCTAGCACGAGGCTGAAGCTTTAAGTTGATGCTCTATTTGGTGAATATATATTTTTGAGATATATTCATAGCAGTCAGTTTCCTAATCTGGGAATTTGATTCTCACGGGCGTATCTCAGCCACCTGAGTTCTGGGAAGAACCTTTAAACATCAAACCATTCTGGGAAGAATTAGTAAACATCCAACCACCACGAAGGAGGCTGCGGGGTGCGTCCCCACTTCAACCTGAAGACTGAGTCTACAAGGAGTTCCTAGGCGAGTGCCACAACTGACCCGAGGATGGAGTTGCCACAGACTGTGTATAGATCCTAAGGAGGCTTGTATTTACTTAGTGAATTATCTCGACCTTGGGTCTGAAGAGTGGATGTAGGATATTGAAATCCGAACCACTATAAATCTCTGTGTGCTGCTTTACTGCTTTCTTTTATACTTGCTATGTTTTTCTGTTTCATAAACTAACTCTTAAAACCTTCAATATTTGTCCAAGTATTGAAGCGTATACACTGTGAAACTGACTTAAGACAAAACAGAGACTTAAGCTTAAACTGTACACACACAAAACTGACTATACTCTGTTTGAACAAACCAGTGCATGTGCTTATCTTTACTACCGCTGCGTACATAAAACATTCCGCTGCATTGTTTGCACTCTGATTTCGGGTCCAACACACCTCATATCCAAATTGGATAAGCTGACTCACACTTAGCAGATTGTAGTTGAGGTTGGTGACTAAGGATACATCGTTGATGATGATATCATTGCTTTCCAAGCATCATTTGACAATTACTCTCCCTTTTGAGTCATCTCCAAAAATGACAAGTGGTCCTCTTGACATTCTCAGTTTTAAAAGGAGATTGTTGTCACCGGTCATGTGAGCTGAACATCCACTGTCCAAAATCTATGATCTTTTCTTCTTTTAAGTGGACCTTGTACATGCATAACAGATAAAGTTAGACAAAAGGTACCCGTGTTTCTGCGGGTCCTGCAGGGTTAGTGTTATTGATCCATCCTTTGGGAATCCATATTTGCTTCACCTTATATCTTGGTGTCACAATTTCTTCTCCCTTTCTCTTCCTCTTTAAATAATTTAGGCAGTTTCCATGCAAATTTGAAGAAAAGAGGTGAGTGTGTGAAACTTGTCCAGAAACTATGTTTCATGAAACTGAGTTTCTAGGAACAAACTTCCTAGGAACTGACTTCCTTGAAACAGAGTTTCGGTTGGGCTCTCCGAAACTTGGTCCGGAGTGTGTAGTCTTCCTAGTCCTAAAAGTAGAAATTTGGTTGGACTGAGATGTCGTATAGATGTTCTTTCTATACAGATAAGTTCTCCTCTCTTACGAATTATGAGTTGGGAATCTCAAACTTTTAGAATCCGGAAATGAAATTAACTTTCTATAAAGTTCAGTTTTAGCTGTCGAGGTGGGTTTCCTTGTGATAAGTGTAGGGATATCTTGTGAACCGAATCACATAATCCAACTGAACCGGATCAATTTATGCATATTGCATACAACAATAATTCACAATAAAATCCTAGCATGCTCCTATGAATTTAATTTGAATTGTGGATTGCAGAATATACCTGAACTCCGTAGATTCTGAAACGATCTTTCGCGTTTGAATTCCAAACTTGAATCAACCACGTGATTTGATTACACTACGGAAATAGAAATTAGAACCAGATCTAATTTCAAGAATTAATCAAAATAAAGGAGAAAGAGAATATGAGTTTGTTCACCAGATCAGATCTTCAGATCTGTATCCCAATGCTGTTCAGATCTGCTACTGGTGAGGATTCCACGGATTTGTGATGTAGGCCGGAGCAGAAAAATCCTTCTTTCTCCCCTCTACAGGCGCCGCCTCTCTCTCTCTCTAATCTAGGGTTTTGACTGATTTGAATAATCACAAAGTTGGCTAGGATTTCTGAGAGAGATTGGTCTATTTATAGACCCAGGGTTTTATCCCTAATGGGCTACTGGGCCTTTTTTCAGCATATTTAATTGGGCCAGACCTGGGACCTAATGCAAATAATAAAGTGGGCCTATAAATTAATTAATTCCCATGTTCACAACCCAGGACAAAATTAATTAATTAATATTAATTCTTTTTCACCACAGAATTAATACTGACCTACCCCTTTATTACCACGTTATGAGAATGGGCTGCATTAATTGAGAATCCCCATATTTAAGGTTACCGGATATTCATTAATTAATCGGAGCTTCTAACAAGCTCTAACTATAATTAATTATTATCTTATTATTCCTGAGTAGTACCACTCAATCCTTATCACTCGTGCCTGAACTTAATCAGCCTGCAGGACTTTGGCACGATGAATGTCATTGAGCTCCTCAGTGAATGTCCCCATCCTATTACTCGGATATGGTTACCTAAACCCATTCTCAGGCGGTACTACACGAACTGATGTTACCCAAGATGCGGATATACGAGCACATTACTTAGGCTCTCCATCATGGCAAGTCAAAGCAACAGTTAACCCGTGCAAACCCCTGAACCTGCGTTAGGGTTTGGACTCAATCAATATCGAGATCTTGTATTCGCTGATGTCAGACAGTCGAATACATCTCACAGCGGTCCATCAATACGCCACCCTTGCGTACCAGCATGTCAAGTAACCAAGACAGACTACTTATTCCGACAATGTCGCAGCCATCCGGACAGACGTATCCAAGTACGCTGTCTCGACTGTGATCAGGTTTATATCTCACTAGGTCAAGTGATCATTGTCTTCCGCGATCTACTACACACCGTATGATCGTCCCTATCGGTGAGACAAGAGGATAACATTGTTACATACTTGTAAGATTGTTTAACAGATAGGAGAAATAAACTGTTGTATACTCATTATAATAAATGCTTTCAGTAAACAAAACCCATCAATAAGAACATTTTTCTTAACCCACTTCCTAAGCCTAAAGGGCTTCATCTCAGGTTTGTTTGACTTATGAGTCAACGTTTTTCAAAACTTGGGTGTCGTAGTCAGTTTTGAAACTGGCTGTCCCCTTCTGTCCTGATTAGCCTCTAAGGAGTCTTTGTCAATGCTGACTACTTCTTTACCTAACAACTTGGCTTCTAAACTGGAATTCTTCCTAAATTGATGGTTCGAGACATTCCTAATTTCAGAATTAGAAGCCTGATTGCCCAAATTATTCTTTGTAAAGCCTAAACCTGACTTATTAGAAGAATGTCTTTGTAAACTTAGAGCTTCTGAAACTTTGCTAGTACTAGAATAAAGTGAAAAGATAAGTTTTTCATCACTAGCAATTTTTAGTTTATGAGATGCACATTCTTCAGAAATAGATTTAAACGATTGAAGTAATGTAGAATGCTCTTCTCTAAGTTTAGCTAGATTTTCACTTACTGACTTTGATCATTGGATCTCCTCAGTCAGTTTTGAAACTTTCAGTTTCAGTGAAGCATTTTCATATGCCAATACATTTTTAACTCATAAAACTTAGCGAATTCTCTATTTAAAGCTTCAAGAGTAACATCCTTTGAGTCCGAGCAATAGGATTCAGAGTTGTCTTCTATGCATGCTATAGGAATAGAAACTGAGTTAGAAATGTGTACAGGAGTAGTAGACTCTGTTTCAGTTTCTTCCTCTTCTCCAAGCTTTGCCATCAATACCAGGAAGGCTTCCTCCACTGCCTCATCATCTGATGTGTAGTAGCCATCATCATCGTCTGAGATGTCTGGCACCTCAGTTCTGGAAAGCATGGATTTTGCAACTGCTCTGGAGGCTTTCTTCTCGAACACCCTCTTCAAGCGCTCCCTTTCCTCCTTGGAAACTAGTAGGCACTCATACTTGAGGTGATCTGGAGAGTCGCACTCATAGCAACCTCTGGGAAGTCTCTCACTGTACTTTAGTTCGTTGGGTTGCAAACCTTCCTTCTTAGCTTTAGCTTTCTCAAGAAGTCTTGTCAGCTTCCTCCTCTGCTCCTCAAGCTCTTCAATTGAGCTATTTTCCTCTTTCTTCTGGTAGGAAGGTATGGATGCTGACTTTGATATGGACGTCTGTCCGGAAGATCTTTAAGCTTGGTAAGGCTTTTGAGGCCTTCTCTTGAACTCCCTTTTTGCAAAAAATGCGGCATCTCCTTCTGGATGTGTGCTAACATTCTGCACTACTTCATTCCTATTCGCCATGTCATATTCATCGGCTTGGAGTTGGGCGAATATGGCAATGATCGTCATCTTCGAGAGATCTTTCTCCTTCAAGCTTGTGGCTTTGAAGAACCAGTCCTCCTTGGGCATCTTGGAGAGAATTTTTGCATTTAAATCTGCAATTTCATAAGTTCTCCCCAAGTTTTTCAGCTCACAGATAATAGCATTGAATCTAGCTTCCATTGATTTGACACTTTCACTAGGAAGCATTTGAAAAGATTCATTCTTATCTACACAGTCTTGAAGCTTGTTTTGCTTCATCTCAACTGTTTCTTGGCTGAGGGTGCCAAGAAATTCCCACATCTTCTTGGCGTTGTTGTGCTTTAAAGCTTCAACAACCAGTGGCTCCGGTAAGGATTGAATGATAAGCTCCATGGCCACTAAATCCAGCTGGAAATGAACTTTGTCTTCGTTCATCCACTCTACATAAGGCATCTCCACTATCTCCTGACTTTTTGCTCCTCCGAGCTGAGTATTCACCTTGGTGAACTTCAGCGGTCCGGTAGATAGAACCTCTACCATTTATGGTGGACATTCTTCAGCATGATCAACGAGCGTTTCTTCCATATCTCAAAATTCTCTGATGAGTACTTTGGAAGCTTTGTAATTTGAGCCATCTCTGTGTACCTGAGCTTAAACACACAAAACATAAACAAAGTGCAGAAAACAGAACCAAGTGCAGAAAATAGAGATCTGGTCCTAAGTGACTCAACAAAACCGTAGTCTTTAAGAACCTTGGCGCGTGATACCACTTGTTGGTCCCGAAATCATAGTGCAAAACTGTGCAGCAGAAGTATTAAATGATAGTTGCACTGGTTCGCATAAACAGAGTATAGTCAGTTTCGTGTGTAGAAGACTTAAGCTTAGGTCTCTGTTTCAGTTAACTCAGTTTCACAGCACATACACTTCAATACTTGGACAAGTATTGAAGGTTTCAATAGTCAGTTTGTGAAACAGAAAAACAGAGCAAGTATGAAAGAAAGCAATAAACAACACACATAATTTATAGTGGTACGAATTTCAATATCCTACATCCACTCTTCAGACCCAGGGTCTGGATAATTCACTAAGTAAATACAAGCCTCCTTACAATCTATACACTGTCCGTCGGCACCTCCGTCCTTCGGTCAGCTATGACACTCGCCTAGGAACTCTTTTTAGACTCAGTCTTCAGGTTGAAGTGGGGACGCACCTCGCAGCCTCCTCCCTGGTGGTTGGATATTTACTAATTCTATCCATAATAAAGTTGGATGTTTACTAGATGAAGAAGGTGAAGCAGTCAACCCAACCACGTACAGAGGCATTATTGAATCGCAGCTGTACTTAACTGTAAGTAGACCAGATATTTCCTACTCATTCGGAGTATGTGCGAGGTTTCAAGCTAATCCAAAGAACTCGCACATGGAGGCTGCAAGAAGAATAGTAAAATACCTCAAAGGGACAAAGTCCTTAGATATTTGTTATCCTAAATCTGATGAGCTTGCCTTGAATGCTTACTCAGACTAAGATTTTGGAGGATGAAGAGTCGACCAAAAGAGCACAAGTGGAACATGTCCGTGCGTAGGACACAATCTTGTAAGTTGGTTCAGCAAGAAGCAGCATTCAGTGGCCACGTCAACGACTGAAGCTGAGTATGTTGCTGTTGCAAGCTGTTGTGCTCAAGTGCATGGATCAAGCAACAATTGCTTGATTATAACGTCGAAAGTGGATGTGTAACAATCTATTGTGATAATAGCAGTGCAATGTGCATAACGAAGAACCCAATTCATCATTCTAGAACCAAACACATCTACAGAAGACATCCTTTCATAAGAGATCATGTTGAGAAGAAGGACGTGTACGTAGAGTACATCCGTACTGAAGATCAACTTGCGGACATCTTCACCAAACCACTCCATGAAACTAGATTCAAGGAATTTGACGAGATCGCGATTGAAGAGGAGTAGATGCGGAATAAAACTAAGTCTTAGCTCTTAGTTTTTCTGGTTTCTCTCACAAACTAAGTATGGTTTCTTTCAATGACTTGCAAGTGGTGTCAGCAAAAACCTTCCATTTGTGACTATTTTTCAAGTGGTGTCACCAACACAATCCAAAAGACGGGAAGATTGAAGAAGACTTTTCTTGAAGACGACCGTCGTGGATTAAAACTGAGTTCAAACTCTCAGTTTTTATACTTAGCATATTTCTCAGTATGGAGGCTTCATACTTAACCAATTTTTGAAGAAATCCTCATAAGTGGTGTCTACGCAACTCAGTATGAAGTTCTCTACTTAGCCAAATTTGCGAAGATCATTCTAAGTGATATCCACGAAAAAAATGAGAAACTTACTTCCAACTAAGTTTTTCTGAGAAGGACGCGTACTCAGTATGGGTTTCCACTACTTAGCTAAATTTCTGAAACTTCGGTGGATCATACTGACTTGCCAAGAAAACCAAGTTTTGGTTTCAACACTTAGAAGATTTTGAAGGCCGAATGCGGAATTAAACTAAGTTCCAACTCTTAGTTTAGAAACTGACTCTTACTCGGTTTGGAAGTTTAAAAGGCGGGATTTCAAATTCTAAAGCCGATCTTATCAGTTACGATGCTCTAAATGCGTATCAAGCAGCGATGAATCAGTGATTGCCACATGGACAACGTCACTTCCCCACGTTGCTCAAGTCAAATCCCACGATGCTCATCGAGAGGCAACGCATCTGCACCGTCGCTGAATTTCAAGAAACTGATAGGATTTCATGGTACATTTATTCATCTTAAATGACCATTTTCTGCAATAAATAGGGTTCTCCTCGTCTTTCTTGCAAACACATTTCCTTCATTGTCGAACTCTTCCTTCCAAGTTTATACTGCAAATACCGTTCATCTCTACCCTTCAATCTGAAATCAATGGCAAAGGAGCCCAAGCCAGCAGATATATCCTCACTACCCTTTTTGGGTGCGGTCAAAGAGGGGGAAAAGAAGTATGGAAGGTGCAGAAGACATCAGAAATTAGAGCGTGAGCAGGGTGAAGAGGTTCTAAAAGGAGCGAAAGATATCAGAAGATAACTTCTACCGTTGTCGTCTCCTTCTACAAAACGCACAACTCACTGCTCAAAATGACATGCCAAGCAACGGGGCATGGTCACTTAGAGAACTTCTTCGCCTCGTCTTCCTGCCGACCAATGGCAACATCATAAAGGAGAGACAGGAGAATTAAGAAAAAGCCAGGAGGTGGGAATAGAGGAAAATGGAGACATTTGATCTTTCCTTCCCAAAAAATGCACAACTGCACTACTCCCAGGCTGAAAACTGCTGGAAGAACAAAGTCCAAGGGTGGTGAAAAACTAGCCAAACAATCTAGTTGTCTTCCTTGGATGAGGTAATAAGATCACATTCGGCTGAAGTAAATTGGAAGAACATGAAGACCCGAAGCAGCCTAGTATAGACTTGTAATAGTTCTATATATGTTTCTTTTAGTTAGTTTATCCCTGTACTTGTAATGAAAAATATTGGAGGATAAATTGGCTTGTTGACGATAATTTTTTTTGTCCAACAAAGGTCTTTGCTCTTCATAGGCTGAACTTACACACACCAGTGTAATCAGCAGGCTTCTAACTCTCTCGTACTTAAGTTTAAATTTCTCTAAACTGACTTGAAAAATCAATCGAACAATATCTCTCCAAAATTATAAGGAGAAGATTATAAGGAAATGCTCGAGAATTGAAGAAGTGTACATGCGTGAAACTTGGTTTCACCAAGTATGGCCAAGGCCTATACTGAGTTTGGGTACTCAGTATAGTGTTTACCATACTGACTATGAGAAGTCAGTATGAGAGTTCGCCATACTGACTTATTAGAAGTCAGTATGAGGGCTGTCTATACTTACGTTGGGAAGTCAAGATGAAAGCCTTTACCTTTTAAGCACGTGGTACACGAAGATAATCAAGCTTAGTCAGACTTCGACAATAGCTCGCTACGTAAAAGTTAGTACGAGGGTATCCATACTTGGATTCCTCGGACTGAAACTTCGTTTGACACAAAGTTAGTGAAAAATACACTGACACAGCAGAGCAGAGCAGAGTAGAGCAGACCTATAGTATGGGCTATGATTGGACGACATTCTCCATGTCTCTAATGATTGGATTAATGTGTCCAACGGGCAGAAATTCAAATGCTCAAGAATGTCTCTATAAATAGGTCTGCCCTTCAACCTTCAAAGGTTACGAAGAGCGAATATCGAACTACATATCAAAGAATCTCTCTGAAAGTTAAGTTGACACTCTGCTCAACTTACTACTCAAGCTCTCTGAGTTTTCGTGTTTCCATACACGAGACTTGATTTTCGGACTTAAGTTGTCTCTCCATGCTACTCTCTCTTAGCACGAGGCTGAAGCTTTATAGCTTAAGCTAATCTTTGGTGAATATATATTCTAAGATATATTCACAACATTCAGTCTCCTACTCCGAGATTCTGATTCTCACGGGCTTTTGCCAACCACCTGAGTTTTGGGAAGAACAACAAACATCCAACCATCGGGAAGAAGGCTGCGGGGTGTCATCCTCACTTCAACCTGAAGACTAAGCTTACAAGGAGTTACTAGGCGAGTGACCACAGCAGACCGGAGGACGGAGCGCCAACGAGCTGTGCATAGATCGTAAGGAGGCTTTTATCATGCTTAGTAAATTTCCAGACCAAGTGTCTGAAGAGTGGACGTAGGATTTCAGGATCTGAACCACTATAAATATCTTGTATTCTTTACTGTTTTTATTTAAGTTTATGCTTTATTAAGTTTCGCAAAACTGACTTTCAAACCTTCAATACTTGTCCAAGTATTGAAGTGTATTTTTTGTGAAACTTACTTAAATAACTATTGGACCTAAGCTTAACCTTTTTAGAAACCCTAAACTGAGTTCCAGTCAGTTTAGAAGAACTATTGCATCTTTTACTATTTATATATATAATATCTAGACAGGTAAAATTTAAATTATTGAAATCTATCTCAAAAGAAAAATATAATATTATGTGATAGATATCTTATACTATAACATATCTGGATAAACCTTGATTCACTTTTATCTATGCAAATAAAACTATTTAGGAGTATTATTAATATAACATATAAGAAATAGTTTAATTATCAATTTAAAACCTAAACAATAAATGTTTTTATTGAATCTTATACATATTTTAATCTTATATAAGATTATTGTCGAGATTATACAGTAGAAACTCTATAAATTAATACTCGATTAATTAATAAACTCTTTAAAATAATAATTTTTGTCGGTCCCGACTCGGGGATAGGGTGCTAAATTAATAATTCGCTAAAATTATAAGATAATACATTTTTTATAATTTCTATAGGTTCCATATAATATATAAATTAATAATTTCATAAATGCGTACATATTACATGAATAATTTATGTACACTTCTTGAAAAATGACTCAATTGTCGTTTGTTTTTTGTTGAAATCAATTTCAACTTGAAATCTGGAGTATCTATAGGATACATATCTTTCATAAACTTTTTTGCCTTCTCGATGATCAGCTCACCAGTCATATTCACATGTTCTTGATATTGAATAATCCATTCATAGAGAGATTTCTCTAGATCAGGATACTTTGCCGATTTGTGTCGCTTAACATCACCTCTTTTGGGAGCAAGTGAGAGATAATCTGAAGAACGCTTGATTGTATTAGAGATTGTACCTTGACTCACGTGCAAACCATAGTTACTAAGCACCCATTCTTGCAATTGCTTTTGAGTGAGACTTGAATTATCCTTGGCGTGCTTGCATAATGCTCTTCGAATCTCATCGGTCATTGTTGTTTTCTTTACACCTTTAAGATGGGGAGCCATTTGTGTATGATTTGTTTATGGTGATATACATATTTTATCTTGCATTTATATACATAATATTTTTTAATGTCCATAAATTGAGACATCGAACATTAAGAATATAATTATATGAGAGATTGAAGGACTCTTCCAAATTAAGTCCTCATTTGATGTACAAAAATTAAATAGAAGTTTGAAAGGTAAGTGAATTGAATATTTTATTATAAATTAATAAAATATTAATTAATGTATAAATTAATAATTAATAATTTATAATTTAATTAATAACTCTTTTAATTAATAAATTCTTGAGTTCCCAAGAGTATTAATTTATAGAGTTTATACTGTATTTATAAATATGTGAATGTGAATTTATTGATTCAACTTCATTAATGTTATCAATCAAAATAAATTAATAATTTAATAATATGAATTTATTTATGATTACACCAATTAAACACTTCGTGCTCATAAGTCATAACCCACATCTTTTTGTTATGTATTTGCTTACAACACTTTTTTCTCTATAATTCATGCTTCCAAGTTCCAACACACCATTTCTTTTTTCCCAATACACACTTTTCTATGTCAATAAATTTATATCATGATAATTTACATCTATTCACTCTATTTTCGGTCACTTCTCCCTTTCTAGTCACCTTAGATACATTTCTCCAAGACTTTTAACTATTTTTTTTCCTTTTTTTTAATTAAATTTGAACATGAGAATAATTTTTTTACAATACATAATACTCTCTCCGTCTCGGTCAAATTGTCTTCATTTGACCGGACACGGTAACCAATTTTGAGGGAAATAAGGAATGTTAATGGTGCAATTAGTAAAAGTAATTATAATTTAACTAAAAAAATAAAGAGAACTAGAAAATGAAAAAAGACGCAAATTTACATTTGAAAATACATTCACTTTTTCAGCTTTTGCTCAAAATCAGAAACACAAATTTTTCTGTATTCACAAAATTTTCCTGTATTCACCAAGCCGAATCGGATGTGTCGGGGCAAGCTCTGCGTTAGCAATGTCCTGTATTCACCAAAAACACAAATTTTCACCGTTAATTAGCTTGATCTATTATGATTTGCTGCAATGTATGAAGCATATTAAGACATTCAAAAACCCATTGATTGATAGATAGCATAACTTCCAAAGATTCACCATTTGACTTCATCGAATTTCATCGAGGGAGACTATGAAACTGAAATTAGTAAAGTATAAAAGCTTGAAACCCTAACCTGAGCACACTTGTAAGCGGAAAGAGTGTTCTCAGCGGCCTCCTTGCGCGCTCAGCTCCAGTCTTAAACTCCGCCAGATAAAGAAGAGAGGGACAGAGGGCGACGGCGGTGAGACAAAGAAGAGAGGGATAGAGGGAGACGAGTGCGGCGCATGGAGAGGGAGGGAAAATGATTTTAGGGTTTGAGAGGGGAGGGGGTTAGTTTTAGGATTTTATATTTTTAATTTAATTAATTAAATAAAAAGAAAATTTAATTAGTTAATTAACTTGCTCCTTTTTCGGAAAGATGACTATTATCTTGGAATAGACCGAAAAGGAAATAAAGACAATTTATGCGGGACGGAGGCGATAATATACATGCAGAATTTTAAATTATATTACAATGCCAAAGGATATAAGGAAAGGATTGGACGGTGCAATAATTTTACAAATTCTCGATTTCACTATTCCAACTATGAACTATGAGAATGGAATTTAATATGGTGTAAGTATATTTGATGTATTACAATTTGGGTTATATTTTTTTTATTAAAACCAAATTATAAAAATATTAACATTAAACACACAAATATTTGATGGATAATAATTAAAGCAAATTACTTAGGAAATATAATGAACTTCAAATTAAAAATGAAGTAACAGTTGGGCAGCAATGAGATTTAAAATAATTCAAACAATGAGATAAAGTTTTGCAGCTCCGTTGAATGTTGGATGTTAGCTGGCTATAAAGTTTATTGCTTGAGTGTTGGATAGCTTCATCGCCTACTCATTATTGCGATCCCTTGGCGACTGAAAGGGAGAGGACTTGTGGAGGTACTGTCGAGCGATGGCCCTTTTCATCCGGAGAGATGATCGGAACTGAACACAATCCCCAAAAGCCATTACCATTGAGCCGCTACATGACGTATCTGGGTTTCTTTGTTTTTTTTCTTGGTCTCGTGCATGCAGGTCATTGAAGATGGGGAGACGGTGGACCACTTGGAGCAGTTGGGCGGTACCTGAGGTGACAAGCACTCCAACATGCTGTTGTAAAATAATTTTAATTATTTTACTATGTAATTCAAAAATAAATTTATATCTTGGAGATTTCTCAAAAATTCAATTCTAAAACATATCTGTTAGTTCCTAAATTTTCGAAACCTCTCTAACAGCTCTCTTAGTTACTATTTATCTGGAACTAACCTCCACATCTTCAGCCACGTTCCAAAACCTCTCCAACGTTCCTATTTTCCCCACTCTATAAACTTCATTTTATTTTGGAGAAAATCATTAGAGCTCATTGTTAGATTTAATTTAGGATTAAATCTTTTATTGGACATATATATACTATATTTAATGTATATTGCTATTATAATTAATGTATTATTTAAAGATATATATTTATATTTTGGTGATGGGTCAAATTATAAATATCAGATAATTAATTGGCAAAATTAATTATATATATATACAGTCTGGTCCCCAAGAAACGTACGTTCTTCAGTTTTCTTTTCCCCATCAGAGAAAACCCTACCAGGAGAAAGCCGTATTCTTGGAAGATCAACTGCGATTCAAGATCTTCAATAATGGCTCAAGGTTAGTGCTTCCGCGTTTATGTATTTTCAGTTTATCATCATAGAGTAATGATTAGGGTATTGATCAGAATTGATTTGAACCCTAATAATGAGAATTGCATTATGTTTTCTAACAAGTGGTATCAGAGCCACTCTATTGATGATTCTCTAAGATCTGTTGATTTTGTAAATATATTCGGTTCTTTTGAGATTTACGATAATAAGATGTGATACTCTAATTATTATTGCTTTTGGTTTAGTCAATTATGATTGCTTCAATTTTTGGTTGGAGTTTAATTTAATTGAGAT
>JAPKLW010002227.1:44171-73508 GCA_026898455.1 Plectranthus barbatus
AACGAGTCGTTGTTAGCACCAACGCTAGATTCTTGGAGGACGAGTATATGAGTAATCACAAGTCAAGGAGTGATATCGTTCTTCAAGAAATTGAGAACGAGAATGCAATTCCAAGGGAAGGGGAACGTGTAGATGTGGGTGCTCCTGTGAGAGGTACAGCACCACAGACACGTTCTTCAGTGCAAGGTGTAGGACCACAAGTCACTGCACCTACTACTGACATGGCACCGATGCCTCGTCGCAGTGGGAGAGTTATTTTCCAACCGGAAAGGTACATCTTTGTGGGTGAGTCTTCGGACTTGAGCCTGGAAGATGGACATGAGGACTCTGACCCACTGACTTACGAAGAGGCAGTGCAGGACAAGGATGTTGCCAAATGGCATGTCGCCATGGATTCTGAAATTGAATCCATAACTGCTATGGATGTATACCAGAAAACTGATTTGCCGGATGGCTTTAGGGCCATAGGGTGCAAATGGATATACAAAAGAAAGAAAGGGGCGGATGGAAAGATCACGACTTTTAAAGCCAGGTTGGTGGCAAATGGTTATAGTCAGAAAGAGGGCATTGACTATGACGAAACCTTTTCACCCGTAGCCATGCTCAAATCCATCCGGATACTCCTTGCCATAGCTGCGCATATGGACCTCGAGATCTGGCAGTTGGATGTCAAAAATGCTTTTCTAAATGGTTACCTTGAAGAAGGTAGGGACATCTATATGCAGCAACCCGAGGGTTACATAAGCAAGGGCGAAGAACATCTTGTCTGAAAGCTTAGGAAGTCCTTGTATGGACTTAAGCAAGCTTCAAGGTCGTGGAACTTACGTTTCAACGATGTGATCAAATCCTATGGATTTGCACAGTTGGAAAATGAAAGTTGTGTTTACCGACTTTGTGTCAGTGGGAGCGTGGTCTTCCTTGCACTTTACGTTGATGACATACTCCTATTTGGAAACAACGAGGGAGTGATGTCGGAAATCAAGGTTTGGTTATCCGAACAGTTCCAAATGAAGGATCTGGGAGAAGCTAGCTACATTCTTGGGATTAAGGTCTTACGAGATCGTAAGAGAAGATTGTTGAGCTTATCCCAGGCATCCTATGTGGATACTGTGATAGCCCGGTTCAGCATGCAACTCGCCAAGAAAGGCTTGCTACCTTTCAGACATTGCGTTCGTCTTTCTGGTGGGCAGTGTCCTCAGACACAGCGGGAGAAAGACGAGATGAGTCTTGTACCATACGCTTCGGCTGTGGGTAGTCTCATGTATGCGATGCTGTGTACCAGGCCAGATATCTGTTATGCCGTTGGCATGGTAGCAAGATATCAGTCTAACCCTGGACAGGCGCACTGGACTGCTGTAAAGCACATCCTCAAGTATTTGAAAAGAACTAGGAATTTCTGCCTAGTTTATCAAAGTGAGGATTTGTGCCCTGTGGGTTATACAGACTCGGATTTCCAAGGGGACCAGGATGAGAAGAAATCGACCTCAGGATATGTGTTTACCCTGGGAGGTGGAGCTGTATCTTGGAGGAGCTCAAAGCAGAAATGCATTGCTGACTCCACCATGGAGGCGGAATATGTCGCCGCCTCCGACGCCTCGAAAGAGGGGGTATGGCTCCGAAACTACCTTTTAGAGTTGGGCGTGATCCCGAGTTTGCCAAGGAGCATCACAATTTATTGTGATAACTCTGGTGCAGTGGCAAACTCAAAGGAACCGCGGTCTCACAGGGCAAGCAAACACATAGAGAGAAAGTACCATATCGTACGAGAAATCGTATCGAGGGGCAATGTGCTGATTAAGAAGATTGACACTGCTGACAATCTTGCTGATCCATTTACAAAGAGCTTGCCGCAGAAAGTTTAGCCGCAGAAAGTTTACGAAAGACATATTCGTGAGCTGGGTCTGAGGTGGATGCCGACCACTGATAGTGGTTAAAGTGACAGCAGACTAGATAGACGGACTGTATACTCTGTAATAGCTTAGTTATGCTTTGAGTATAAGTGGGAGATTGATTGGTTTTGTATACTGAAAGCATTTATTATAATGAGTATACAACGGTTTATTTCTCCTATCTGTTAACAATCTTACATGTATGAACAATGGTATCCTCTTGTCTCACCGATAGGGACGATCATACGACGTGTTGTAGATCGCAGAAGACAGCATGATCACTTGACCTAGTGAGACATAAACCTGATCACAGCCGAGACAGCGTATGAGGATAAGTCTGTCCGGATGGCTACGGCATTGTCGGAATAAGTAGTCTGTCTTGATTACTTGACATGTTGGTACGCAAAGGTGGCGTATTGATGGACCGCAGTGAGATGTATTCGTCTGTTTGACATCAGCGAATACAAGATCTCGTTATATTGATTGAGTCCAAACCCTAACGAAGGTTCAGGGGTTTGCACGGGTTGACTGTTGCTTTGACTTGCCATGGTGGAGAGCCTAAGTAACGTGCTCGTATATCCGCATCTTGGGTAACAGCAGTTCGTGTAGTACCGCCTGAGACTGGACTTAGATAACCATATCCGAGTAATAGGATGGGGACATTCCCTGAGGAGCTCAATAACATTCATCGTGCCAAAGTCCTGCAGGCTGATTAAGTTTAGGCACGAGTGATAAGGTTTGAGTGGTACTACTCAGGAATTATAAGATATTAATTAATTGTATTTAGAGCTTGTCAGAGGCTCCGTTTAATTAATGGATGTCCAGTAACCTTAAATGTGGGGATTCTCAATTAATGCAGCCCGTTCTCATAACGTGGTAATAAAGGGGTAGGTCAGTATTAATTCTGTGGTGAAAAAGAATTAATATTAATTAATTAATTGTGTCATGGGTTGTGGACATGGGAATTAATTAATTTATAGGCCCACTTTATTATTTGCATTAGGTCCCAGGACTGGCCCAATTAAATATGCTGAATTGAGCCCAAAATGGCCCATTAGGGTTTCCAACCCTAGGTCTATAAATAGACAGCTCTCTCTCATAAGTTAATAAAAACACAGTTGAAACACACTAAACCTAGAGAGAGAGGGAGGCGCCGATTTTGGGAGAAGAGGGAGGAGAATTTCGATTCTGGTCCTGCTCAGAATACAGATCTACGGAGTCCTCACTAGTAGTAGATCTGAACAGTATAGGGACACAGCTCTAGAGAACATATTTTTCTTTTCTTCTCCTTTTGTTTTTCGAATTTATTCTTAGAAATTAGATCTCTAATTTCTACTTCCGCAGATTAATTCGAATCGCGTGGTTGAATTGAGATTTGGAATTCAAACGCGAAAGATCGGTTCAGACTCGACGGAGGTACGGTAAACCCTAAATCCACAAATCTTTGTATTAAATTCATAGGAGCATGCTAGGGTTTTGAGAATTTTTAATTATGTGCAATAACCATAAATCGATCCGGTTCAGTTTGGTTTTGGTGATTCGGTTCACGGAAAAACCCTACAGAAATGACGCTGCCAGATAAATTTTCTGTAGGTATATTAATTGAAAAGTTACCAGACTCATGGAGTGACTACAAGAATAGCATGAAACACAAAGACAAAATGTTCACTCTAGAGGAACTTGTGAAACATATTCTCAATGAAGATGCATCCAGAAAAGAAGCGAAATCTGCCAAAGCTAATGAATTAGCTCTCAAAGCAAATCTGGTGCAAAGCAAGGATAAAAGGTACGCATCAAGGTCCTAAAGTTACAAGCCCAACAATTTGGATTTTAAGAGGAAAGAGAATTGCTTTCATTGCAATAAACCTGGTCACCACATTTCACAGTGCAGATACTACAAGAAAGGGAGAGACAACATAAAAGGAAATCCTCCTAAAGTTAATTTAACTGAAGGAGATGATACAATTGTGGCTGTTGTTTCTCAAGCAAATATAGTTGCCAAAACCATTGAATGGGTTGTAGACTCTGGGGCTACACGGCACATTTGTGCAAATCGAGAAGCATTTTCCTCCTATATTCCAATAGGAGATGATAGTGAGGCAGTCTATCTTGGAGACTCGAGAACTACAAAAGTTATGGGCAAGGGGAAAGTTCTACTGAAATCAGGAAAAATTTTAGCTCTCACTGATGTACTCCATGTGCCAACCATTCGTGCGAATCTTGTGTCTGTGGCTTTGCTGGGCAAAGTTGGGGTGAAAGTGGCATTTGAGTCTGACAAAATTGTCATGACAAAAAATAATGTATTTGTGGGCAAGGGTTACTGTAACCAGGGATTATTTGTACCTAACATTCTGAATGTTATTAATGAAAATGCATCTTCTTCTGCTTATATTGTTGATTCAGTTTCTTTATGACATGTAAGACTTGGACATGTAAATATGAGTTATATTAAGAAAATGTAATCATGTGGTTTACTTTCGAACCTGAATAACTCTATGGATAAGTGTGAAATATGTGTAGAATCCAAGATGACTAAGAAAACTTGTTTTTCTATTCATAGAGAGGATGAACTATTAAATCTAATTCACTCAGATTTAGGTGACCTGAAACAAACTATGACTAGAGGTGGTAAAAAGTATTGTGTGACTTTCATAGATGACTGCTCTAGATTTACTAAACTTTATTTGTTAAGAAATAAAGATGATACTTTTAATGCCTTTTTATCTTATAAAAATGAAGTTGAAAATCAACTTAATAAAAAGATAAAAAGGATTAGATCAGATAGAGGAGGAGAATACCTATCCTTAAATATTTTTTGTGAAAATGAAGGAATTATTCATGAATCTACACCTCCTTATTCACCTGAGTCTAATGGAGTAGCTGAGCGAAAAAATCGAACTTTAAAAGAAATGATGAACTCTTTGTTAATTAGTTCTCAGGCTCCTTATAATTTGTGGGGCGAAGCTATTCTATCTGCTTGTCATATTCAAAATAAGATCCCTCATAAAAGGACAGGTAAAACACATTATGAAATATGGAAAGGCTATAAACCTAACTTGAAATATTTAAAGGTGTGGGGTTGCTTGGCGAAAGTATTGTTGCCTGAACCTAAGAAATGGAAAATATGTTCTAAAATTGCTGATTGTATGCTTATTGGCTATGTTGATTGTAGTGTTGCATATAGATTTCTTGTTTTGAAGAGTGATGTTCATGATAGCAATACTATTATTGAGTCTAAGAACGCCGAATTTTTTGAGCATATCTTTCCACTGTCTACTAAAATTTCTCATGGTCCAAGAAATAGTAATGTTGAGGAGTCCTCTAATGAGGAATTGAGAAGGAGCAAGAGGCCTAGAAAACAAACTTCTTTTGGAAATGATTTTCAAACATTTCTTATAGATGATGATCCTCAAACCTTTTCTGAAGCAATTTCTTCTCCAGATTCAAAATTTTGGAGTGAAGCTATTAGAGCCGAAATGGATTCTATTATAAAAAATAAAACTTGGATTTTAGTAGACTTACCTACTGGAGCAAAAACTATTGGTTGTAAATGGATTTTTAAAAGAAAATATAATCCTGATGGATCTATTGATAAATTTAAAGCTTGTTTAGTTGCAAAAGGTTTTTCTCAAAGAGAAAATATTGATTACTTTGATACTTTTGCTCCAATGACTAGAATTTCTTCTATACGAGTTTTATTTTCTCTAGCTTCTATTCATAAATTAGTTCATCAAATGGATGTCAAAACGGCTTTCTTAAATGGGGATTTAGAAGAAGAGACTTATATGATTCAAACTGAGGGTTTCGCTATTTCCGGACAAGAACACAAAGTTTGTAAATTAATAAAATCTCTTTATGGCCTTAAACAAGCTCCGAAACAGTGGCATGAGAAATTTGATGAAGTGTTGAAAAATAATGGGTTTTCATCTGTTGAAGTGGATAAATGTGTGTATACGAAAGTTGATCGTGATCAATGTGTAATTATCAGTTTATATGTTGATGACTTGTTAATATTTGGAACTAATCTGGATATTGTGATTAGTACTAAAAGTTTTTTATCTTCATGTTTTGATATGAAAGATATGGGAGAAGCTAATGTTATACTGGGAATTAAAATCATAAGGAGAAATTATGGTATCTTGTTAACACAAGAACACTATACCGAGAGACTTCTTAAGAAGTTCGAGAAAAATGATACAACTCCTGCAAATTCTCCTTATGATGGAAACATCCGATTGAAGAAAAATGAAAATGACCCAGTGGCTCAGTCTAAGTATGCACGGATTATTGGGAGTCTGATGCACCTGATGAATTTTAGTAGACCTGATATAGCATATGTTGTATGTAGACTGAGTAGATATACACATAATCCCAATTATGATCATTGGTCCGCTTTGGACAGATTGATGAGATATCTAAGAGGAACAATTAATTATGGTATCTTATATAGTGGATTTCCCACTGTACTGGAAGGGTACAGTGATGCTAATTGGATCACTGTTCGAGTGATACAAAATCCACTAGTGGATTTGTGTTCACCCTTGGAGGTGGAGCTGTTGCATGGAAATCAGCGAGACAAACGATCATTGCTAAATCAACTATGGAGTCAGAATTTGTGGCTCTTGAACTTGCTGGTTCTGAGGCTGAATGGTTTAGGAATGTTTTTATAAATATTCTTTTAACTAAAGTTGTATTGCCTCCTATATCCATGCATTGTGATAGTGAATCAGCTATCTCTATTGCTAAAAATAAATCATATAATTGTAAGAGTAGACACATGAGATTAAGACATGATGTCGTTAAGCAGCTGCTAAATGATGGAATAATCTCCAATAATTATGTGAAGTCAGAGTTAAATGTGGTCGATCCTCTGACAAAACCTGTGGGAAGAAAATTAGTTCTTCAAACCGCAGAGGTAATGGGACTTAGGCCGACGAATAGTCATTAATGGCAGTAACCCAACCTACATGATTGGAGACCCCATGAAAGAGGTTCATATGGGTAATAACAAACCTATATTGACTAGAAAAGCACTCCTAATAAATAGTCCCGATGAAAGTGCTTTGAAACTGCTAAAAGATTATGGGTGAATTTATATTCTTAACGAATTCATAATCCTGTAGGATGGTGTATCACAAGCAGTATACACTTGATGAATTCGCCTATATGAGAGTGAAGTGTGGCCGCTTCTATGAGATTTGGCCTAACCTCTAGAGCTCTCATGAATTTCCAGGCAGGCGCAGGGCCTAAGGCGCAAAACCGCATCGAACAGCAAATAATTTGGTGTACAATTTGTTGAGTAGGATCTTTGTTCTACAATATGAATTATTGGTTCATAGAAATATTATTTCACCAATGATTTAGTAGATCAAGTCTTATCTAACTAAGCTTGGTTCATAGTCTGTCAAGGCACCATACTGAATTTGTTGTACACGTGTACTAGCAAGCTATTTTTCATTTGTAAATTTATTTTTAAAATATGTGGGGATTGTTGTAAAATAATTTTAATTATTTTACTAAGTATTTCAAAAATAAATTTATATCTTGGAGATTTCTCAAAAACTCAATTCTAAGATATATATGTTGGTTCCTAAATTTTCGAAACCTCTCTAACAGCTCTCTTAGTTGCTATTTATCTGGAACTAACCTCCACATCTTCAGCCATGTTCCAAAACCTTTCTAACGTTCCTATTTTCCCCACTCTATAAACTTCATTTTATTATGGAGAAAATCATCAGAGCTCATTACCAAAAATTTCAAGCTTGCTAAGTTTACTTGTTGCTGCTATTCGTCCCTCTTGAAAAATAGAGGTAGGCTAATTTTATCCTGGAGGAACGTTTTGGATTATCCAGAATTGTTTCTTAAGGGCAGTCTCTCACACGACTTGAGCGTTTCCTTTCTCCGTTCCCTCCTACATAATATTAGAATCAGTCCTTTATCCCCTAAATTTCCAACACATGCTAGCTACAATAACGGTGGCTCCAAGGAGTCAGGGATTAAAGTAGTGAAAAGGTGAGGCCGAGAAGATGATTGAGGAAAAGAGATGATTGGTATGTGTGGTTGTATCTTTCATCCTCGTTCACGTATTTAGCATCCCAAAACGCGTGGGTATATCGGGAACCCTCACCTAGAGAGTCCTACTTTGGTATATTGGCTTGATCCTCTTTAATTTTCATTTCTAGACCAGCGTGTGTGCCATATGATTGGGGCTTTGTTGTTGGAATTTAGTGTATGTTACAAGATCTGTGAAGAAAAACTGAAAACACTACAAGTAATTATGTCTAGTACAACAAGTTTTTACAACTATATCTGCAGGTACTGCTAGTACGAGAACAATTGAAATAAAAAGAAAATGAAATGGGATAAATCCCAGCCGAGTCAAGGAAGCCCTCTTCCCGCAAGACAAATTCACCGACGTAGTGCTCATCTAACGACGGTTTGTCCCCAAAGGTAAAATGGCTTCTTTCTTTTCGAGGCAGCACTGCAATTGGAAAGGTTTCGGCGAACTAAACTGAGGCAAAACTGAGTTGTAGAAGAACAATGAAAAATATGCAGCAATATGAGCAAAAAGTTGCAGTATAGGCTGTGAGAGCTTGTCTCTAGTCGGGCGACAGGGAACACGTCTGTTCACTATCTGGGGTACGTCGGGGTTACCAGAGACAGCTCAAGACAAGCCTATTTATAGGCGCGTACCACCTGGGGGGAGCTGTCTCTCCATCAATGCTAGAGCCGTTACAGGCATTAACCACGATTAACGGTCGTGCCAATCAATGGCTGGAGCCGTTACACATTTGAATGTAATAGACATGTGCAAAATGTGTTGAACCATTCAGCATGCAATAGCAACACGTGGCTGACTCATCAGCCACGTCACATGCCCATTGCACACCACGTCGACTGGTCTAGCCACGTGTTGAGCCCGCAGGCTGACTTCACTTGCCCAAAAAGATAAGCATCGTGGACCAAGCCAAGCGAAGGACCCAAGAGCCCAAAGACCACCCAAAGACCAATTGCTAAGAATTGAGAACCCGAGACCGAGACCGAGGTCGGGGCACGGGCACAGTCACTCGGCCATCGGCCTCGCTGAGGCCATAGGCCGAGGCGGGGAGCGAGGCAGGGCGTGCGGCGGCAGCGGCGCGCGAGGTGAGCCACCGGGTGCCACATACACTGCACACTTGGTTATTACACACCTCAACCATAATGGTATTCAAACATAGATTAATTACTTTAATCTATCAATGTGGGACACTTCATTTATTACATGTTCACTCCATGTAATAACCCACCAACCGTGTCACTTCGTGGACTCATTTTTCACTCACCGGAATTCGGATTTGAGAAAACAAATATACCACGAACATCTACTCTTTGCGTAGATTATGTTGGTAATATTTAATTACGATGAAATTAAATATTTCACATCGGAAAGTTACCAAAAAGTACCGAATTACCAACATTTAAAATCTCTTTTCTACATTGTGTCAGCATTATTTGGCGTGCCTTATTTTTTAAACATGTTTAATTCTCATTAATTTCTATGTGTTAACTTAAGTTTATATTGTTTTCGCTATGTTTATGTTAGTTCCTTATTAGAGTAATTCCACTATTGTAATTTTGTATAGATTATCTTGAGTTATATTAGACTCGAAATTATTTTTCAGAAAAACCCGACAGAAACTGGCTCAACCAGTTCTTTGGAGAAGCAGACGCTCAAGCAGTTATGAAGTCCTCGGAAGAATAAACTAAGTCCTCGGAAGAATAAAGTTCACAACTGATAAATACATGCTCTACTCCAAACAAGGGATAGCAAAGACAATTGACATAAGAGTCATTCTTACAAGAAGTACACAACGCAAAAAAAGACTGAAAAGTCGTAGACATCGGAAAACGTGTACAACAACTAGAAGTCAAGAGATGGTGTACACTTGCACTCACCCATGACTTTACACATCACAAAATGTCTTACTTCTACTCTTTTTCCTCCACGAATACAAATCTCTAAACTCAAGTTGTCCATGGTGTTTAAACTCAAGTTAAAACTTTTATTTTTTCTCCAATAGAAGACTTACTGACTATGCTTAACCACACTCCTTGTGCTAGGCTTCGTCAGTTGTTCTCCAATCACATGGTCTTCCAATCAATTGAGCTTTACCACACTCTGAATGCACTACGAAAAAATCGCCAATTCGCGATGGAAAAATCCGCCACAAAATCAAAGAAGTTTGTCGCAAATCGCCATTTTGCGATGGATTCGCGACGGATTTTGTGCGTCGCCAATACCCTAGTCACTAAACTTTTGCGACCACAGTCATTTGCGACTAAAATTTTGGTTGCAAAATCTTGCGATGAAAAAGTGGTCGCAAATCCGTCGCGAAATGTTTCCGTCGCATATCCGTAAAGAACATCATTTTTTAAATATATTTTTGAAATTTTTATTTGTTCAACCTGTTTTGCACATCAATACCCATTTTCATCCAATCACAATACTCCACAATTCAATCCAAAACTACATCATAACCCATAACACAAAATAATTTTATTCACTTTCCAAATTATCCAAAAATCCATCATCCTAAACATCCATAATACAATATTAAAAAACATTCAAGATAAACCATCCGCAAACATCTTAAATCATCATCCAATAACATCCAAATAAAAAAGCATCCATAAAAGTTGTGTGCTCAAAATAGACATCACTGCAAATGAGATAAAAAAAAGTTAACAATTTAGTGAACTATACAATCACATAATAAATATAAAAATATAAATTAAATTAAACTTACCTTGAAGACTACTCATGTGGTGAAAGTGGTGGCGAATCATCTTCTGGATTCTGTTGTGATGCCGACAGGATAGCAAACTCTTCTCTAATCATGCCATGAAAATGGGATTCCATCCGAGGAGTGATCTCATCATCATCTGAACGAGGTGGGGGCGGTGGAGGCCGAGGAGTCCTAGAAGAGGAAATAATGCTCTTTCCTATGCTTCCTAATCCAAATAATCTTTTCTTTTTTGAAACACCTTCGGCGGCTGTTTGAAAGATGTTGTTTGAGCGAAACATCATTCGTGTTAACTCCATTTTCCCACAAATCACACAACTCTTTTATCAGAGGCTGTAAAAAAACATCAATTTTATCCTTTGAATTTTAAGGTCCAGGAACTAGAACTGTGTGGGACATGTATTGTTCCTTCATACACAACCCGGGTGGAAGATTATACGGTGTGATTATAACAAGCCATGATGAATACTGTTGTCCAGATTGTCCAAATGGTTGAAACCCATCAGTTGAAAGACCCAACGACTCTCAGCTGCAAATTCTGAACATTTTTGGTTTAGATGTTTCCATGCAGCTGAATCACATGGATGCCTCATAACTCCATCATCATACGAAGACGCATGCCACCGCATTTCTTTTGCAGTCACATTCGAAGTATACAATCTCTGCAATCGAGGGGTCAATGGAAAATAGTACATTTTTTTAAAGGGTGTTGTTTCTTTTTCCCCCAACCAATATTCTTGTACCGAGGATGACCACAAAACTTACATTGGAACAAACCACTATCACTACCCCATAATATCATGCAGCTCCTTAAACACGAATCAATTTTCTCCACAGGCAAACCCAACCCACGCAACAATTTCTTTGTATTGTAAAAGTTTTCAGTGACCAAATTATCCTTCGGTACAATTTCTTTCATCAAAGTGCTCATTTGATCAAAGCAACTCTCCGACATGTTATAATCATATTTTAAGCTCATCAACTGAGCGACAAGTGAGAAGTGTGTATGAGTTTCACATCCTGACCACAACGGTGTATCTGCCGCTTTCAACATGCCATATAAATGTTGTGCTCGAGGGTTATAATCAGTACCGGCAACATCTACTATCATATTGTGGTACGTACTACTTTCAGAAATATTTTCTGAAACCCTAGAATTGCTTGCACTAGGTGGTAACTCCCCATGAAAAAACAAATCTTATAATTTTTCACAATCCCATATCGTCTTACGTGTAGATGAAAATCATTTATTGATTGGAATGACATATTATCACATTCCTGCATGGACACTTTATTTTTGCACCATCCATGAACCTAGGTTGACTAGTGGCAAATAATATGAATTCTTCAACTCCAGCTACAGATTCCTCGTTCAAAGTCCCCTCGGATGAAAACGTTTGTACTTCCAATCACAATTCATACTCATTGTATAATCACCTAATTCAAAAAATCATTAAATTAAAAATATTATGTTACTATTCATATAAAATAAAGGGTTGAATCTTGAAATTTAAATAAATGACGTTAACCCTTATGTTGCATATAAAATTGATTATTTCAGTTGTGGTTATGCTAACGCTGTTTTGCACTTTTTACTTGCTGCGGTGCAACTTTCATACTATATGCATCATGATAATCAATATGAATATATACCCAGCCATGGTTCTATGTTGTGGTTCTTGTCCATGTTCTTTCATCTCGTAAACTTTTTTGAATTCACTAATCTTTTATCTTATTGTATTTTATAGAATTACATGAAGACTTTATCAGGACAAGGAGGAGAAGGATATTGTACTGAAGGCAATGGGGCAGGCTATTAGTAAGGCTGTGGCTATAGCAGAGATTATCAAGGTCCTGTTTATTTAATTGTTGTTTTTTCACCTAATCTAGATATCTAAGGATTGTAGGGTTTAAACTACTAACACAATATATTACTAAGAAATATTCCAGTTAATATTCTATAAAATATGAGATTATATATTCAAATTTCATATTTATGTAGTAAACTTTAAAAAAACCTGATGATAATGAGATTCAACAGCAAAAGATGGAAACATATTTACTGAATCAATTAAACAAAGATAGGATAAATTTCAGAACTAGAAAGGCATAATGCCACTGAACAATTTTTGTTTCATTTGGAATTTCATACAAACATACTGATGCTAACCGTATCAGCACAAGAGGCAGCAACAACGGTGGTGAGGAGCGGCGGCGGCAGTGAGGGTGGTGGTCTTCCAGACAACAGTCCCTGCCGATGCAGGGAGTGCTGATTGAAAAGCGGGCGACACAGTGATGAGGCAAAGACAGTGAGATGAGCATACCTAATACACAGCGAAACCGGAGCAGCGGCGACGACGACCGGTGGATATCGCAACTGCGGCGAGCGATCGACAGAGAGAAATTTAGGACGGTGGGCGGTGACAAAATTGTGGAAAGATAGAATCAAGATAGAAAGACCACAAACTTATCATCAGATTAGGGGAGATTGAAGGCGGTGGGCGGTGCCGGTAAATGAAGAGCCGGTGCCTTTGATTTTGGGGGAAAATGGATATTCGCGCGAAAAAAGACCTAAATTCGCAGATATTCACGATGACAATGCCATCGCAAAATTAAAATATTAAAAAAGATTAATAATAATAATTTCCACGACGGATTCCCGACCAAATATTTCGTCTTAAAATTTAAATATTAATAAAACATAATAATAATAATAATAATAAATATAGCAATAGATTAGGGACCAAAAATTTGGTCGCAAAATTTTGCGACTACAAATTTGTCGCTAATCTGTCGCAAATCTTTGGTTGCGAGATCTGTTGCAAATTAGTCGGTATTCCGTCGCAAATTCGCAATCCGTCTTATGCGTGGTCGCTAATTTCGTCGCAAATGAACAGTTTTTTGTAGTGGTGCTAGGCTCTTCGTTCTGGTATATTTAGCTACTCATGGCATTTAGAATATGGGTTGTAGTATTCGATCTTCTATCAGCTAGGAGTTTCCACAAGTCGTAACTAGAGGGTAAGATTTTTTGAGTTCCCTTCACGATTATCAAATTTTAGTATGATCAAATAGATGTGTGATATCTCTGAATCTATATTGTGTGAACAATTGGTCCATCACCGATTGTCTCGTGTTTCAGAGAACATAGAATTCTCGTGCTAAGATATTAAAGAAGATTAGAGAGATAGTGAGAGTCTTGTTTAAGGATTGGAAGTATGGAAATCATAACATGATCTCTCATTCGAAGGTAGTATTTATAATCTTTAATTTGGATTGTAGTAAAGGATTGAAATGACTCATACTTTTGCAGTTTAGCATTGTTGTATTCACACTACAACAAAAAGGTTAATAGACCATACTAAATAGTTAACACGAAAAAATATTAGTGTTGTCTATATCATAATAGACAATGCGAAATTATAGTCGCGTTGTTAATTTTTGGGGCGCTAATAGACGACGCGGCCAATCACGTCGTCTATGAGGATATAGACGACGCGGGATATTCGTGTCGTCTATATCAACATAGACGATGCGGTTGGCTGCGTCGCCTCTTTTTCCGTGTTTGCTAATAGACGACGCGGGGTGTATGCGTCGTCTATATCAATATAGATGACACATACACCCCGCGTCGTCTCTATTTTTTTTTAATGTGCCCTATTCCTCAATCGAAGCATAACAAATCCACCGTCGACGCTTCTCCCTGCCCCGTCGCTTCTCCTTGCCCCAGCCGCTGAGTCCCTTACCTTGCGAAGGCGCCTCTCCACCGGCCGTTCTCCCTGCCCCGCCGCTGTGTCCCCGTCAGTGAGTTGCCTCCGCCTACCTTACCCTGCGAAGGCGCCGCTCCGCCGGCCAATCTCCCCGCCCCTAAGTCTCCCTGCCTTCGAGAGTTGCCTTCGCTGCTGAGTCTCCCTGCCTCAGCGCTGAGTTCCCTTGGGATAAATATCAAATAAATTTTCATCCTGATTAAATTACTTGTATTATTGTTATCCAAAATTATTAGTCATGAGAGAATTGTATACATTTTATTGTGACTTGGAATAATTGACAAGTACTTGGTATTATGCTGGTGGAAAGTGTTTTTGAAGAATTGTGGAAATTGTTTTTGAATAAAACTCTGTGCCTATTTTTTTCTCATGCTTGTTTACCAGACAGCTATGCTAGCCATGATGTTTCCCCCCTTTGTTTGTATGGGTTATCTCACTGGTTTGAGAGAGAAAATGAAGATAAAAATCTTACCTGAAGGAGTCTTCTCATCACATCAAGCACGGTTGTTTTCCTAATTACATTAGCCTGTCACATGACTATCAACATTAGATTGCTAGCCTAAAATTTCATGGAACTACACTTGATCTTAATCCAGAATATGTGCAGATAACTAGGCCTGCTTTATTTTCACAAGTAAAACCTAAGCATCAATTATCGCAGGAAGACACTCCACTTATAGTACACATAGACAACAGAAACTTGTTGGATTTGATTGATGCTTATTAGATAACTGATATGTATAAGATAAATTCCCTGACTCAGGCAGATAAGATCTAACTTCAATGCATACAAAATTACACGTGTGACTGAAGGAAATAAGATGAAACTTATGCATACTGCCATTAGTGGGAGAGTATAGCACACTTCAGTTCTGGATTTAGTCTAATGAAAATAAAGTCTAATGTACACTTTTAGGATTTTTTTTTTTTAATATAAGAATACTATAATGAAAATCTGTTTGTTTAATTTATTTTTTTTGTGGAGAGATAATAATATTATTTGATTATGATAATGATGATTATGATTATAGCTATGTGTTTCTCTCTGTACAGTTGAACTTAGACTTAGTGATGTTTTGATAATTAACTTGTAAAATAGTGGATTACATCCGGTGGCGGACCCAGAAATTTTTTTTGAGGGGGGCTGAATTTTTTTTTGCCTTCATCGAACTTCCACTGGACTTCAACCCCTTCGTATCATATTTTTTCTTCTTATTTTCATTCATTTTATCTTCTTTACGAGGGGGCTAATCCAAAAAATTCAGGATCACGATACTATAAAAATGAAAAAAAATTCCGGCTAGGGGGGGCTGGAGCCCCCCTAGCCCCTTAGTAGATCCGCCCCTGATTACATCTGAAGTTTGTTGGTTTATTTTGGGAGAATTTGATGATAAATTTAATGTGTTTCTATATCCATGCTCGAAAATGATGTTCAAGATTTCAATATGTTTGTCTGCATTTGGATGTTGATTATGATGTTTAGCAATTAAGAGTCAGATTCTTTGAGTTGTTGACAGTTGCAGTAAGAAATGAAGGTCTGCCTTTTGCTTTTCTTCATCTTATAATCATTGTTGTTTTTCCTTTATAAAATGATGATAGTTTTGGAGATGAATCACCTTTTTTGGGACATGCAGTTCTCATTGATCATACTTTGTATTTTCTTGGGTTTATTTCTTTATATTTTCATTTTTTTTCTTCTTATGAGTGTTTGCTTGTGTTGGATCTGAAAGAATGCCAACACTTCATTGCTTTTTTTTTTGGAACAATTATTTGCTGCTTATCTAATGCCCCTTTGTTCTGATCTAAACTTGGCCTGCTCTCTTTCCCATAATACTTTTAGCAAACTTAGGTTGCTACATTTCTAATATAGCCTATTGCTATTTGCTACCTATCTTGAGGAAAAGTGAAGTCTCATTCTCTATATGATTCATACCTTTAACTATAAAATACCTAATTCTAAAAGAAGTAGGAACAAAAACCAAAGGATTTAATCCCATTACAAATAAACAACTGTTTGATTATATATAATGAATTGATGTTGTGGTGAGGGAATTGTTGTAAGTATTTTAAATATTTCCAAAATCAAATAATGGAATGATACATATACATGTTATCCAATAAAGTTGGGCACAACTATAATTAGTGAGGTTTTGAATGGTTGCATATGTATTTAGGTTTAAATAGTTGCTTTATTATGTTTGGTTAATGTGTGGTAGTTGGAGCCAAGGTACCAGATAAGGCGCCGGCTGATAATAGTTCAAGCATAAATCAAATTCTTGGTATTAAAGGAGCTAAGTAGGAAACTGTAAGTTTATATTGTTTTAAAAATCCAAATTTGTAGAAGGCGTGTATTGGCTTTCCCATGAGTTGCAAGATGTACAACCTTACGGTTTTTGTCCTTGTGTCAATTGTATGAAAGAAATACTGATTTGACGGAAAGATGAGTAGACCCTAGAGTAAGCTGAGTTTGTTTTAAAGTTATTTTTGCATTTAGTTTATAATTACTTTTTAACTATCAGATGCTTTTTCAACTGATCAGTTCTCTCCTAACTAGAGGCACATCATATGTATTAAGATCAAATATAAAATCATATGAAGAAATACACAATCTTTCCAGTATAACAAGAATTAAAGGAATTAGAGAAGTGATCAAATTTAAATTTTACCTAGCTTAATTTTCCAAGATTAGAAATACTTAGAAATCTCACAATCCAAACTCCACCTTTTAGAATGAATCCCAGAGGGTCATTAACATGCTGCCAAAAGTTTCGTAATGATCCAACCGTTGAAATTCTAGAAAGTTGAGTTATTCTATGATTGCTATGTTGAAAAATGAAAAGTGATTAAATTTTGCCTTTTTGGTACTTCTCTTTTTCTTTCACTTTCCTTTCTTAAAAGTGTCATGTCTTAATGAAATGCTTTATACATCATGTAGAAAATGATCAGCATAACATTCTATGCATATTGGGTGGGTATTTTTCCAAGTTGACTTTTGATATTTGGCAAATGTGTTCCTAAAAAAAAATAAGAAAAGGTGTAGACATTTATTTTTGTTGATATGATTCATATATATCAATAAGAAAAGGTGGTAAAGCAGACAATTGTGAAGCATAAGGAGCTTGAGATTTGCGGAGTGAGCTGGCGAGCAGAGTGGAGTAGAAGCGCAGGACCACCTGAAATTAAGCTATACATTTTATTTAGAATAACTTTTATGGTACGGATTATTTATATCTTTTTGTACCTCGTAGGTTTTAATATAAATACTTGATGTATTTGTATTTTTATCTCGCTCGTGATCATCATAATATAGATATTTAATTTGCTCATCTCCCGTAAACGTAAGTAATGGTCGAACCACATAAAATCTTGTGTATTTAACTTTCTCATTCATAATCTATTTGCTACATAGTCGATTGATATTCATCACAATAGTGTTTATATATATATATATATATATAGAGTAGTGATCATATGAGAATAGTTTTTAGTGTAAGAAATGAGAATAAATCTCAGCCTTTGATTTTGTTATATCAACGCTCATGATCAAATTTACTCTGTGTGCAGTTTTCATTGTTTATCCTGCAGTTTTGATTCATTAAGGTTATTTTTGTAATTTTAGGATTTTTAAAATTTAGAAGGTATATATTTCCATATTTAATTAGATTTTGTATTCCTTATTCGCGCGTTCTGATATCTTCTTCCTCATTCGTTCGATACGATTTATATGTCTTCTCTCGATCTGATTTTTGTTTTTGTTTCTGGATTTGGCGTTCGTGATCGCTGTCGGCTTTGAGGTTTTTGTGGAGTTTTGTTTTTTATTTTGGAGTTCTGTAGTTTGAACCGGACATGTCTTATCGATCTGAAGTTAAGTTTAATACTTTGTATTTTTTATTTTCGATAGTGTTCATAGTTCTATTGATGTATTCTTATGTTAGTAGATGATTTGATCTTGTTTTTGAATTCTAGACTCTGTTTGTAATTGATTCGTGCATGAATATAGTTTTTTAAAAAAATTGTGGTATTCAGATGTTCATTTTTCCTTTCTTATGGTGCATCTTTAATGTTAACATTGTTCATTTTTTCATCTTTGAGGTTCATTTATTCTAAATTGTGTTGATAGTTTTAAAACAAATTGTTATTCAGATGTTCATTTTTACTCTATTATTGTGCATCTTTAGTGTTAACATTGTTCATTTTTTCATCTTTCAGATTCATTTATTCCAAATTGTGTTGATAGTTTTAAAAAAAATTGTGTTATTCAGATGTTCATTTTTCCTTTATTATCTTACATCTTTAGTGTTAACATTGTGCATCTTTATATCTTACAGGTTCATTTGTTCCAAATTGTGTTGATGAGATTAAGCCTTTTAAGGGCAGGGTTTCTAGAACGGTTGATGATGGTATTGCTTTTTATAGGCAGTATGCTCGTGTTGCTGGATTTGATACTCGTATGTCAACTAGTTCTAAGGTTGATGATAGAATTATTTGGAAGTATGTTATGTGTAGTAGGGAAGGTGATAAGTTTACTACTTCGAGACATATGGATTCGAAACATAAAAGAAGGAAACATGACTCTATGAGGTGTGGTTGTACTGCTAGAGTAGTCTTGAAATATGAATACCTTGTTGGTTATGTTATTCATTCATTTATTGAGGAGCATAATCACCCATTGATTAAAGATCAGTTCAAGCATTTTATGAAGCTTAATCGTAAGATTGTTATTGTTCATCAAAAGTTCATTATAGATTGTGCGAAAACTAATATTGGACCTTGATCACTGTTATTTCTAACAGATTAATTATAATAACAGCGGCAAATAAATTTGTAAACCCTAAGGTTATCGATCCAGGGGAATTGTATGGGGAAATTATCCTATGTACTAGCTATGGTTCTAAAATTCATTGTTTGAGGAATTCAAAATCAGGGTTTTGTTTGGAAAATAAAGATAACAATACTTGAAAATTAACGGAGTTTTGGAAAGCAAATTAAAGAACACAGATTCTAGGGAAGAACTCTTATTATGGTTAACATGTAGGAATCAATTAATTTAACAGGTGGAATACTGCAACAATGCTATATTTCCTTGTTTGGCAAATATAACCTAGATTACTAATTAGTGACTCATCTCCGCTCGGTCTCAAAGTACACCAAACTAGTCAATCCGATAAGCAAATCAGTTCAATTCCTACAGTCTATTACATCTGTTTGGATAGTGTAGATCGTATCATGTATTCCTATTCCCACTATTAATATTCACCTCTCGGTCCTTCTATCAATAGCTAGACATCTAATTTAATCGTCACCTCTCGGTCCTTGAATTAATATAAAATTATAGAATAAACACAGGAATCATGAACCTAATTAATTAATCCTAACATGCATCCATAATAATATCAACCCCTAGAACCCGCTAGGGTTTCTAGCCACTCATCGTAGATAGAAATCCAAAAGAAAACATATTGAATTGCATAAACATAAAGAACTTACAAGAAAAATAAAGGGTTTCGTGTTTCCCAAGTCTCCAAACTCTCAAAACCAAATTGTAAAGCGAAAATATGGTAAGACATTTTAAAGTTATTTGAAAAATCGAATTTTCTAGGTTATTTATAGTGGTGGATGTTAATCCTATCAAATCTAGGGCTAAAGATATGAAAAATCTCATTTTTCCTCGAATTCCCGCGCCAGCAGACACCCTCACGTCGATCGAGTCTGATTCCCGTCGATCGACGGACCTTCTTGAGCTTCGTCGATCGCTTCTGAATGGCGTTGGTCGACGCAGCTTTTCGCCCTCCTGCGCGGTCTCACGGTTTTGGCCATAACTTTCTCTTCCGAACTCCGATTGACCCGATTCCAGTTGCGTTGGAAAGCTAACTCAAAGATATTTCCATCCATGTGCTCCATTAGCTCAGATTCCAACGGTGGAAGAATTCGTGCATGTTTCTTTCAACATCTGCTGCTTTCGGTACGGATTTCCATTGGATTTGGCCTAAAACCTGCAAAAACACCAACACGCGCATAATACCACCTAATATAGACTCTTGCACATAATATATATATAAACTCAATAAAACTACATAAAATAGTAGAAAATAATATAGATAAGCGAGTAAAATAATGAGCTTATCAAACCCCCCAAACTTGAAAGTTTGATTGTCCTCAATCAATAGGCAAGAAAGAAATCAAAAGATCATGCGATTAAAGTGCAATGCCTCACAAGATTCATCACAGTCAAGAATCAAAAATCCACTACACACAAGCAATTTGAAAGAGACAGAAAATTCATCAACAACGGAAGAACTCACGGGAAGTGTATCGCTCAACTCTCAAGTGTTTAAGGAAAAGATGAAAGCACTCAAAAACATGTATGAAGAAATTTCTACCATAGGCTTGCAAATTTTCTAATATCTCAACTGCTAGAATGTGCACACAAGTCTAGAATCAGAAAGGACTTTCAATAGGTTGTAATGTAGGCTTTTGTGAGGGGTAGGAAAATATGGCCAAGTGACTAAAATCAATCAAGTTGTACTTGCTCAATCAATCCAAACCACCATCTAAGTTCATTCACCCTTCTCCTCAAATATATCAACAAATACACAACCTCTTTTTTTTTTCTAGCTCATTTTGAATCTCTTATGCTCATAAAATTTTTTTTCTTTTCTTTTCAGAGAGCTTATGAGAATTCTAATTATTTTGCTTTGAGCTTCATTTTCACACATCTTTTCACCACTAATTTAGATTTTCTTATCTCCATATCACAATCATTCCACCCATATACCACAACTCAAGACATGAGCGAAACCAATACTTCTTCTTAATCTCATAGACAAGGAAAGAAAATTTTTTGTATAGGCTCAAAAGTGGCTAAATAGGGAAAATTCAATGTGAAGGGACAGTGTTTAGGAAATTGGGCTATCAAAGATGGCCTAAGATCATTTCCTAAACTTGTGCACACTACGCAGTCTCAACACAGAAAATAGGCAAGTTCTAGAGAAATAAAAACACACATGTGAATCTCACATCAAACGAATTAAAGGCTCAAAATTCTCACACAAGGGTTCAAAAATTTTCTTCCGCAGTCAATTTCAAATCAGCTCAATCAGCATGCAAGTATAAGTGTCAAATCAATCCTATCATGCGGTATTCTACATTCATAGGCATCTAACCACAATCACAATCAATTCAACTCAACCCTCAATCAATTCAACTCTCACAATCTCATTCGGGTTATTTCAAAACTCAAAAATTTTCCCCACAAAATAAAATTTAAATTTAAAAATTAAGGCAAAATTTAAATACGGAAATTTAAGGCAAAAATTTTAAATACGGAAAGCAGAATAAATAAAAGATAGAATGTTCCATCTCTTGTCCACATCCCCCCAAACTTATTTCCAACTCGAAGAGTGGAATAAGTTTGAAAATCAGACAAAAGAGGGAACGATACCTGGTAGTTGATCTCAGACATCAACTTTTTATCCCCCGGAGTAAACATCGCGCGACATGGAATAATTGCTGCTGGCACTTCGCATCGATTGACGTGAAGCCTTCTTGCGACCCTCTCCTAGGATCAAGTGTATCCAGTCGGCCAGCTGCTCGGCGTCGATCGACGAGGCAGGTCAGTCGATCGACGTCGAGTCGATTTCCAATTTTTTTTTTTTTTTATATACTGCAAAACAACTATAAAAATAAAAGCAGAAATTCGAAATAAATAAAAAAAACGAAAATTGAAAGGAAAATACGGGAAATGTTGGGTTACCTCCCAACAAGTGCTTGATTTAACGTCGCAGCTCGACGATACCTCAAATCACTGCCACGGAGGTCAGGTCCAGACTCGCCGACCTTTGGCATCCACCATGTAGACTTTCCGATCTTTGATAATGGTGGTGAGCTCAGAAAAAGGTGGCGCAGTTGACACTGCTACCCTTTCGTTTCCTCGCTCCCACTCAATGGCAGCGGCTTCTTCCTCTTCAGATTCATCTCCTTCGTCAGTAGTGGAGATTCGATTGCACTCCGTCTTCTTCTTGTTCTTGTCGATCACAAAGGTGATCTTCTCATCGTTTGCTCGGAGTGTGATCTCGCCGCCTCGACAGTCAATGAGAGCGGCGCTAGTGTCGAGAAACTCATGCCCCAAGATCATGGGCATGTTCTCGTCATCTTTCTGCTTCGCAAACCGCAGTGGGAATGGCATAGGAGGGGGTTGCTCTTCAGACTGCTTCAGCTCTGTGCCCGGAATAGGCTTCGGCGTCGATCGACGTAGTGTGGCGTCGATCGACGGGGCATTCTCTTCTGCGTCGATCGATGCGGGTGGTGCGTCGATCGACGTGGATCCCTGTCCTGCACAGTTTTGCTCCTTTTCTTGTCCGAAATCGTCCACAGCTGTCTCGGGACCCTTGTAGCTCGTCCCAGACCTCAGAGTAACTACATTCTCTTGTTTCTCCTTTGCGGGGTTCACCTCTGTCGTACTTGGCAACTGTCATGGCTTATGCTGATTGCTGAGAGTATTGGTGATTTTGCTCAGTCGGTTGTCCAACATCTCAAGATGTTTCGTCATCAGCTGCATGTGGTTGGCCGTCCCCTTCACCTCGATTTCCACTTTTAGCTCAAAGTTGTTGGCAGCGATGCCAACTCTGGATCCGGCCTCCGCTGGCTGTGGAAAAAATCGATCCAAGATGGACCTTTGTGGAACCCCAACCTGCCTGTTGTTCAACTCTGCCAGTCTTGCAGCTTGTTCTGCTTGAGTAGCCTGGGATGCTTGCAGTTGTGCTCTCAGCTGTTGTACTTCATTCACAAATTGCCTCTGCTCCTTGGGAGTCATATTTTGCAGAGGTGCTTCAGGATTTTCAGCCATCTCTCGTTGTTTGTCTTTTCCTTTGGCTCGCGTGTTCATGCACCTGCACAGGAAACAGGTAAAAAATTAGTTCAGCGTCGATCGATGTGGATTCACGTCGATCGACACAAAAGAGTGGTGGCGTTGATCGACGAAAGGTATCCGTCGATCGACGCAACAAAAATGATCGCCGTCGATTGACGACGCAGGTCCGTCGATCGACGCGGGACACAGACTCAAAAACTCACACACGCACACGTACAGAAAATAAAACTCAATCCAGCAAATCCTAGAACGAACTAGTAACAAGATAAAATCTAACAATTCTCCGGCAACGGCGCCAATTTTGATCACTGTTATTTCTAACAGATTAATTATAATAACAGCGGCAAATAAATTTGTAAACCCTAAGGTTATCGATCCAGGGGAATTGTATGGGAAAATTATCCTATGTACTAGCTATGGTTCTAAAATTCATTGTTTGAGGAATTCAAAATCAGGGTTTTGTTTGGAAAATAAAGATAACAATACTTGAAAATTAAAGGAGTTTTGGAAAGCAAATTAAAGAACACAGATTCTAGGGAAGAACTCTTATTATGGATAACATGTAGGAATCAATTAATTTAACAGGTGGAATACTGCAACAATGCTATATTTCCTTGTTTGGCAAATATAACCTAGATTACTAATTAGTGACTCATCTCCGCTCGGTCTCAAAGTACACCAAACTAGTCAATTCGATAAGCAAATCAGTTCAATTCCTACAGTCTATTACATCTGTTTGGATAGTGTAGATCGTATCATGTATTCCTATTCCCACTATTAATATTCACCTCTCGGTCCTTCTATCAATAGCTAGACATCTAATTTAATCGTCACCTCTCGGTCCTTGAATTAATCTAAAATTATAGAATAAACACAGGAATCATGAACCTAATTAATTAATCCTAACATGCATCCATAATAATATCAACCCCTAGAACCCGCTAGGGTTTCTAGCCACTCATCGTAGATAGAAATCCAAAAGAAAACATATTGAATTGCATAAACATAAAGAACTTACAAGAAAAATAAAGGGTTTCGTGTTTCCCAAGTCTCCAAACTCTCAAAACCAAATTGTAAAGCGAAAATATGATAAGGCATTTTAAAGTTATTTGAAAAATCGAATTTTCTAGTTTATTTATAGTGGTGGATGTTAATCCTATCAAATCTAGGGCTAAAGATATGAAAAATCTCGTTTTTCCTCGAATTCCCGCGCCAGCAGACACCCTCACGTCGACCGAGTCTGATTCCCGTCGATCGACGTACCTTCTTGAGCTTCGTCGATCGCTTCTGAATGGCGTTGGTCGATGCAGCTTTTCGCCCTCCTGCGTGGTCTCACGGTTTTGGCCATAACTTTCTCTTCCGAACTCCGATTGACCCGATTCCAGTTGCGTTGGAAAGATAATTCAAAGATCTTTCCATCCATGTGCTCCATTAGCTCAGATTCCAACGGTGGAAGAATTAGTGCATGTTCTTTCAACATCTGCTGCTTTCGGTACGGATTTCCATTGGATTTGGCCTAAAACCTGCAAAAACACCAACACGCGCATAATACCACCTAATATAGACTCATGCACATAATATATATATAAACTCAATAAAACTACATAAAATAGTAGAAAATAATATAGATAAGCGAGTAAAATAATGAGCTTATCAGACCTACTAAGTCACATAAGTTGTTGATGGAGTTTCTAGGTGGTTATGATTCTGTAGGTTGTTCTACTTTAGATGTTAGGAATTATTCTCAGGATATGAATGCTTTTGTGGATGGGGCTGATGCCCAGATGCTGCTGAATGAGTTTCGTAGAAAGATGGGTATATGTCCCTCTTTCACATTTGATTTTGAGGTTGATTCAAATCAGAGATTGCAAAGACTGTTTTGGTGTGATTCTGTTTCGAAGCAGAATTACAAATTATTTGGTGATGTTGTTGCTTTTGACACAACATACTCTACAAACAAGTAAGTTTTTGTCATGTTTCATTTTTATGTCAGTATACTTCATCTTTAGCTTTATATCTTGCATTATTGTATTTTTTCCGAGCATTATTTTTATTTTAGGTTTATTTCCTTTTTAGTAGAAATTTGTTCAGTTTTATGTTGATATTCTGCATTTTCTACTTTCAGGTATTGTATGATATTTGCTCCTTTTACTGGGAAAGATAATCATGGTAAACCAGTGACTTTTGCTTCTGCTTTGTTGAGTAAGGAAGATTCAGATTCCTTTTGCTGGTTGTTTGAAAGTTTATTTCATGTGTTGGTGTTGCACCTAGGATGATTATTACTGATCAAGATTTTGGTATGAAGGTAGCTATTGAAAGGGTTTTAGTAGGTACTCGGCATCGGTGGTGTATGTGGCATATTATGCTAAAACTTACTGATAAGGTTTCTAAGGAACTTCATGCAAATGAAGACTTTAAGGATGATTTGAAATCTTATGTTTGGTCTGATTTAATTGGTCCTGAACAATTTGAAGAAGGTTGGTATCATATTATGGTGAATTATGGACTAGAAGAAGATAAATGGTTCGAGACTATGTTTGAATCTAGGGATTATTGGGTTCCTGCTTTTTTCCGTGATTTTTCATTCAGCGGTCTTATGAGGACAACATCTATATCTGAGTGTGAGAATCATTTTTACAAGAGTTTTACAAAATTTCGTTCTAACTTGCTTCAGTTTTTGATGAATTTCAATCATGCTATTGATTCTCAAAGGAATTCTAGTTCACATTTGGATTATCTTGATAGCACAGTTGTTCGTAAACTGAAGACTGGACTTTTGATTGAGAAACAAGCTTCTTTGGTTTATACTTCCAAAATGTTTGGTTCTTTTCAGACTGAGTTACTTGCTGCCTGCTACCGTTGTCGTATTTCTGATAAGAAATCTGTTGGGGATGGACTGGTTTATAAGATTATTGATGAAAAGAAGGATATTTTCTATGTTGTTTACAATGAGGATGATGAAACTTATGTTTGTGACTGCAATATGTTTATTAGGATTGGGTTGCTGTGCAGTCACATATGTGCTATTTTTAAGAATGAAGATGTAGTGTCCATTCCTGATAAATATTTGGTTAATCGGTGGAAGATGACATCCTTGCTGAGTTTAGAGTACAAGCTAAAGACTCATGATTCTTCTAGTTGTGATGTTGATGAAACTAAAATAATGGAGAGTAAGATTATGAGAGCTGTTATTAATTGTCTTGGGAGGATTGATGGGGACAAGGAGATGTTGAAAGGATTGTTGTGTGGAATTGAAAAGTTTAATGATAGCATCATTAGTTGTGATGATTCAAAACTAAAGAAGAAGATGTTTGGAGGCTTTTATGGTGCAGCAGTTCCTGAAGAAATTGAAGTTTTGCCTCCAGTTCATGTGAAAATCAAGGGGAGTGGGAGTCGTATTGTTCGAGGAAGGAGAAAGCTCAGAGAATGTTGGAGAAGCCAATGAGAATGTGTGCTAAATGTAAGAAGTTGACCAATCATGATTCAAGGAATTGTGATAAACTGAATAAGAATGTAAACAAAGATGAATGATATCATTATTATAGATGCACTTAGTATGTTCAAAAATGAAATGAGTTTTTAATTTCTCTTTTAGAGCATTTTTATTATTATAATGCATCTTATTTCTTGTAAAGATGCACGTAGGATTGGCAATAATGAATAGTTTAGTATATTGGTTTTTTATGTAGGATATTATATTCTTTATAAATGCATTTTTTTTTCATTTTTTGGATTCGATATTTTTATTTTTTAAGTGTATCATTATTCTGTTATTATGGGTGTTGTTCTTTCCGAGAAAATACATTTAGAATAATCAATACTGAATTATTTTTACAATTAGAAAAAATTTAGGCTACTACATATTATAGGAATTGATAATCAATTTCCTAACATTAAAATGCAAATTTTAGCAGAAACATTGCAGCATTTTCATTGCATAATAACCATATCTATATTAAAATATAGTACTTCAAACCCTACAAACCATGCAAACCTAAGTAGTACCTATTGTTCAAGCTAATATAAGTAACAATATTCAAAAGCAGTTGTTTTTGTAATCAGATTGCATCTTCAGAAGGCTTTCCAATTCAGTTTTGTTTTTAGCAGAAAGTTTCTTGTAGTTCTCCTTGGCCAATATCTTCATTTTCTCTTTGTGGACGTAGAGATCAGACTTCAGGAGTGTTGCAGAATATCTGGCTCGGAAATACTGCAGCATCTTGTTGTCATCTTTCTGGAAACCAAGATTCCACTCCTTCAATTTGTTTCCCATGTAGGTTTCCACGTGCCTCATGGTGTAGATGCCGCAGTCCACTTTGTTTGTCTCATTTCTCCAGTGCATCTTCAGTCTTTCTATGGAGGCATATTTTATTCCCTTAGACTTGCAATTGAGTTTTTTTCACAGGAGGAAATTGGCAAAATACTCAACCTTTTATCATGCATTTAAAAGTTTGAAGAAAGTCATTATATTTTAATGAAGTATGCATTAAGATTTATATGTGCACAAATTGACGGTATAATGTTTCATTTTATTGTTTATATTTAGCATTATTCATGTTGTATTATGCATTATTGTTTATGATTTATTCATTCGAATTTAAATAAACATGGTTCATGTTGTGTTTCATTATACTTATCATATCCTTCATTTTTAGTTCAATATTATGCATATTTATGTAAACTATTATGCATTAGAGTTATCAATGAATATTACTTACCAGGACTGTGGGAGCATCTCCATATTTGACTGTCAAGTCATCTTCATCGGCAACACTTGAATTGTCTATGAGGTCAACGTCCATCTTTCTCATATTGAAGCAAATGATATAGAAATGGCTTGAATGACAAATGGGGAAGAATACCTGAATACAAAGATGGTTAAAATGTATGATATTTTATAACATTCTACTAAGTTCATATTGTATTCATACCAGGTCAGTGTTTCTTAGTGTGGCATCTTTCATGTTGTCCAATTCTTCCTGCACTCTTTCAGAAAACACATCTTGACGTTTTTCATTTGTCCAGGACTTGTTTTGGTCAACCACTGTATAAGATTGTTGCATTGAGAGTATATTAGTATATAAAATAGTTTAGATAACATATAAAAAAGATTATTATAGTAAGTACATACACAAGGAAAGGTTGTGAAGAATATTCTGGCAGGAGGAGTTTTTCTGTGTTTCTCTTGTTTGTTCAAATAGGAACTCCATGCATCTATGATGGCACTCTTGAGATATGTTTCAGGCTTAAAGCTTGTTACATTAGATCTCATCAAGATTCCAGTTCTATCATAATAAACTTCTTCTTCTTCAACCCTAAAATGGAAGTATTATAATTAGAAATGCAGGATAACAACACTATAAATGATGCATAGATATCTCCAAAATTTTAGATCCATCAGAATAGATATCATCTTTCGTAAAATGCAAGTATTATGAGTAAAACTGCAGGATAACAACACTATAAATGAAGCACATATATCTTCAAAAATTTCAGATCCATCAGAATAGATACCATATTTCGTAAAATGCAAGTATTATAAGTAAAACTGCAGGATAACAACACTATAAATGAAACACGGATATGTCATATGTTGTTATTCATTCATTCACTTACTGGTTCTTCTTCTGCTTTCCAAACATGATCCATGCATAAATTTGCTTTTCTTCAGCAGAGAGAGCTTCTCCTGCTTTCACAGCTCTTTCATTGAATGGTGATATCAACTTTGTTGGCTTTTTTCTTTCCACATTTGATCTTTTCACCATTGCATGCTTTGTTATCTCCTTTTCAATGGTTGTTTTTCCTTCATGCTTTTCATCTTCTTTCCTCGTTTGTTGATTCTGTTTTTCTTTCACAGTCTCCCTCTGTATAAGATTGGATTAATTGTAAGATACAGATACATATTATGTTAAATTTTATACTGTTTATACTATTTTTGTGAGTGTTTCTGTCAGTGCTTCATCGTCATCTTCTTTTTCTTGTTCTTCTTGTTGTGTTTACTCCTCGGCAGTTCGAGCTCGAGAAGGCTCGAGGAG
>JAPKLW010002227.1:73518-103773 GCA_026898455.1 Plectranthus barbatus
AACCACTTCCTTTAGTTCGAACAGCTTATTTCGAACCACTCGTCTTCATCGTACCACTTTGTGATTTTTGCAACCTTTGTATCTTGGGGCCAACACTTCTTCAACAAATTCTTTGTTCAGAATGCCAATCACTGATGTTATTTTCTTGGTGCATTCTTGTTGGATCTCCTTGTTGGTGGTGCTGTCTTCTCTCTCCCTGCTGGTGGTGTTGTCTTCTTTCTCCTTCTCGGTGGTGCTGGCTTTTTTCTCCTTCTCGGTGGTGCTGTCTTCTTTCTCCTTCTCAGTGGCATTGTATTCTTTCTCCTTCTCGATATTGGTTTCTTCTGTCTGATTTTCTGTTGTAGTCTCTTCCATCTCATTCTGTTGCGGTTCTTCTTCCAAGTGTCTCTCTTCAGCAGTGTTATCTTCTAGTTCATCATCATCAAATTCATCTTCATCATTTTGACTCTGCTAACAGAGAGATCATTTTAGTTATAAGACATTGCTTCTTAATGTACAATATTTGCAATGTTTACATTGTGTAAGTATTTTGCATTTTACCTCGATTTCTTTTATACCCAATCTGAAGTGTCGAGGCACAAATACACAAAGTTTCTGTTGTAGCAGAGGTGTAGGAGTTTCAGATGTGTCTAGGGAGTGTTTTGCTTCTATAGCTTCCATAATCGTCTCCAGACTTTTCAGCCAACTTGGATTGCTCCATTCATCTGCTATCAAAGGATTCTCGCTCAAAGGTGCATTCTTTGGTTGTTCTGTACGAACAATTGGAGATTGTACACCTAGCAGATTCCTGGAAGTTTCAACAGCGGCTTTGAAACTTATGTTTTGATGTATCTGTCCCGGTGCATCCTTGATCATAAGAATCAACTGTGACATAGATTCTGCCATTGTTTTTGCAGTTTTTATGATCTTGTCAGTGTACTGGTCGGCTTTAGACATTGCACCATCGTCTTCATCATTCATGCTTTTCTTTTCACCTTGTGTTTCAAACTTTTTCAGACTGGGTTGTCCAGGGTCAAATCATTGAGCTATGTGTCCATGACCAAATCCTCCACTTCTCATATCTGCTTTTTGTCTTGTTCTCAAAAGCGTACTTGACCATGATTTCATGATGGGGTAGGTTCTATGAGTCACACGCGTGTACAACTCCACTCTATCCACATAGAAGAGCTGTCATGGAAGAGTCATCTATAATTAGTATATTGAATAGATTTATAGACAGTAATGCATAATTGAAAATAAGTAAATGCTGTAAAACAATAGATGAATGAAACTATATATAAAAATGAATCATATACTTACAATTGGCAGCAGGGCTGGTCCAGTAAAGCACACATTATCCTTCTTTGCCCAATTGTCTTTGTGACGAATCAGGGCAGTCAGCATGTATCTGCACCAGTTCAGATTTATGATGTTATATGTGGGCTCCAAGCTGTCCAACATCTTTGGCTTGATGTAGCCGTCAACAGAATTCTCTATCAGACAATGTTCGAGAAGGATCAAGAAGTGTCTCTTGAACCAATCACCTCCATCGGTTTCAGATTTCATAGCATCTGCAACATCTACTGGACGGATGCGGCCATTTCTAGTTTTAAATCTTGAAATCCATTCTTTTAGCAGTGGGGATTCATCATATTTTCTTTTTCTTTTGATCTGTTGAGGTCCCTTTGGTATTCCGAAAATGACCCATACATCTTCCTCTGTTAAGTGGATCCTGTTGTTCTCCGGCAGTATCAGACTACAGCTTCTCGCATCAAATGATGATATGCACCAGTAAGCTATCTTGGCTGGAATTTCATTGATCTTTAGATTGAATATTTGCATGAAACCAATGTCTTCTATTGCCTTTTTTTGTGCTTCGTTCAACTCTGATAGTGCTTTTATCAGGATATCTGGACTACTCCTGCAAACTAAGCTTTCGTATTCTGCTTCTGGATCCACAACATTTGATGCTGGTTGATGTATTAATTGAGGAATCCTTTCAGATTTTTATTTTTTTACGGCTTTGCCTGGCTTTTTGTTTGCAGTTTTTTGCTTTTTTGCATCTGCAAGATGAATTATACATAATCAGAGCAAGCATTGAAGTATAACATTCATTTTATCAAAATTTATATTCATTTTTTCATGTAAACATGTGCGTTATTGTACAACATGCTATTTGTGTGGTAGTAATAAGAAGCATTTTATCATTGTTCATTTTTGTTATGTTTTACTTCATTTTTGCTACGTTTTACTTCATTTTTGCCCTTTTGCATATGCAAGATGAATTATACATAATCAGAGCAAGCATTGAAGTATAACATTCATTTTATCGACATTTATATTCATTTTTTCATGTAAACATTTGCATTATTGAACAACATGCTATTTGTGTGGTAGTAATAAGAAGCATTTTATCATTGTTCGTTTTTGTTACGTTTTACCTCATTTTTGCTACATTTTACTTCATTTTATGCTGTAAAATATGCAGTAAAGTCGTCAACTTTTGTTGGAGGCAAAATCATATTAACCTTTCTATTGGTTGCTCTAAGTTGCAAAATATGCAGAGAAACAGATTCAGAGTTTTTTATTTTCGATTAGACTAGATTTTTAGATGCAAAACACAGATTTACAATTATTTTCAACATATTTAGGGTTCATGTATCTTTATATTGCATTTTTACGCAATAATATGTGCATATCATCTACCCAGACACCAATAAACATGAATATTTTCTTATTCAAGTTATTCGTTTCATCTATGAACAAAATATTCAAATATTTTTATGATTCTAACGTTTAATGCTTAAAAAACCTCTGAAAACTGAACATTATACGTGCGAAGTTGTTAAAATAAGAACAAATTCAAAAAAACTCACCGGCATTGGGTAGAACTGTCTCTGAACTTCTTTTAGGAGCCATTTTTGAGTATATTTCTTGAGAAAACTTAGAAATCTGCGGGGAAGGCGCTTAGAATTCCAGAGAAGAACCATCGAAATTTTGAGAAAATTTGAGAGAGGATATGAAATTGTGTTGAATGTGAAGAGTTTTTTTCGAGAATTGTATCGAAAAGTTGCAATGGAACGATGTAATGATGAAACCGTGTAGCAGTTTTCGATATTTGATATTATTTCTTTTTTTTTTAATTCGTCTTAATTCAAAACTGAAGTAAAATTGACGAAAACTGCACAATGTGGTAGGTTTGTTTTTAATCTTTGTAAATGTTCTTTTACGGTTGTACCCTTTACTGCATGATATATGAGGAAAACTGCCGTTTTTTTTAAATCGCTGAAATTGAATCCCGCGTGTCGATTTAATTAGATGGACGTCTGTGATTTATTCTTATTTCTTATAATATCTCTTATTCTCACCTGATCACTACCCTATATATATATATATATATATATATATATATAATTAGCTGGAAAGTAATAAAAATACGTCAAGATTTAAAGAAAAAGTAAAATAAGATTCAAAGCAAAACAATTTGCACTGGATTTGATAATTTTGATACAAGAAAAGGGTACATTTTTATAATTTAAAATTCAAACTCAACTGGCATTCACATGCCTTCTCTCCGCACACGTGCGTTTGACCCACACACACCACATAAGTATTTGTTTTTGCCATTTTCTTTACATCATTTCACATTGTTATCTATTTTTGTTAATGATATATTTATTGTTAATAATAATGTTATTATGAATTAATGTTGTATTTATTTAATTTAAATAATGTATTTTATATATGAGGATGATGTATTTCCTCTATTACTAAAATGATATTTCTCATTATTAGAACTTATTTTACAAATTTCAGGAATGAGGTTATCTATCACTTTAAATCCAATATTCATAATGAATATAATCATTTTTCTTATAAAATAAGATAAGATGTGAAATATACAATCTCAATATTATTGATAATATATAAATTATAATATGATATATGGCATTCATCCTTTTTTTTTAAATCTCAAATGAACTACATAGCAAGTCATAAAATTTCTTAAACCAAAGAGTCACTTAAAAGCAGATCTAATCTTTGAATGAAGGTAACTTCTACTGTTAAATTGTTCGAGATGGTTTTACCTCACCAAAAATATAAAATTGACTTTGCATTATTTTTATATTGTTTGACTATAAGTGGCGAATCAACTGGCTAGGAGTCCAACTAAGCCGGTTAAGTATCACAATCTAATTTTTATAGTTATTTTAAAAAATTTAAAATTTAATTAATTAAGCTTATTTATTACTACCTCCGTCCCAATTTATTTGTCTTATTGTGATTTGACACAATAATCAATACGAATAAAGATAGATGAAATTAATATTTTATTAATGAATGAGTATTAACTTTCCATTTTAGGTAAAAGTACAATTAAATAAGACGGAATATATAAAATAAAAAATTAATTAAGGTCTTTGCCTAAAGTACTAAGTGCAACTAACTAATTTTGCAATCATTGATAACCCGAACTCATCCAGAAACATTAAAACTTCCTTTACAACTATCAATGGTGTATCCTCGATTTCAAAATTGGGGTACAATATATAAATAATATTAAAATAAAGATACATTATGTAAAAAAATATATATATAAACATATAAATAATAATAAAAATACATAAATATAAATATTTAGTAAAAAAAAATTTGGGTAGGCCTAGATACGCCACTCATGACTATGATACCTAAATTGGAGAAGGGATGTGATGGGTTTCGAACTCTAATTTTTTTTTTTTTTTTTTTATCTGATACTTTTAATCATTTAATTATAAAAGATGATCTCTACGTCAACACTAAGACTTCGAGTATTTATTATTTATATGGGAGATCACATGCATCACCACTCATGGGATCAGAGGCCAATCTTTCTTAGAGAAATAAGAATCCTCAATACTTCCAAAAAAAAAAAAAACATGGGTCGATCTTGTACCATTAGGATTCTTCTTTTATGCTTACTTCTGTTCGTTTTCTCTGCTAATGGTAAAATTTTTAATTGATTTTTCTCTCTTCAAGATCATTACACTTTGAGTTCTTGCATCATCAACATTCTGGTCTCTTTTTGCCGCAATTCAGGATTTGGAAGAAAAATGGTGGCCATGTCGGTCCGTGATGACCACTCCATTGCTGCTGCTGAGCTTCAGGTTCTCTTTCTCTCTCTCTCTCTCTCTCTCTCTCAGTTCATTTGAATTTCTTTTTTCTTCTTTTAATTTTGGTTAACAAGGAGAATGAATGTCCCTTCGGTCGTAAAACGTTTTAGCCATTACCGTGTTTGTATTAATCTTATTTATTTGTAATTCATGCAGGCAAAACCAAGGGAAATGATTGAGTTGGATTATGAAGACGCAGGGCCAAACAACAATGGAAGATCTGTATATCCCTTACCCGATCTTCCTCAGCCTTCTCCGTCGCCTCCACCACCGGCTGCGCCTCCGCCAGCCCCTGAATCCGGTTACTGAAATTTCGATTGAATGAATCTATGTGGTCATAAAATATGTGATTGTTAGAGCTTTTAATAGAATTTGGTTGTATTTTGTATAATATTGTGATCTATTTAAAGTTATTCAAACAGTTGATATTTTTGTATAAATTTTGAATAAGAAATTTCGAGAGTAATTATTTTTGGCAAAGTCTCAGATGAGACGGTCTCATCATTTTTATTGTGAGACGAATTTAATGAAATAATGTATTTCTTTATTGCAAATGATGTTTCATCATTTTTATTGTGATATGAGTTTAATGAAATGATGTATTTTTTATTGCAAATGATTTATTTCTTTGTTGCAAATAATGTAATTCTTAAAAATAAAATAATTTATTTAACTTATTGAAATGATGTATTAAGGTCCGTCTTACAATTAAAAAATATTGAGACCGTCTCTCAGGAGACCAACTCATTATTTTTTCGTCATCTTTACAAAAATAGCCCATCTCTAAAGTGCTGAACTAAAAGTTTCATTTTTCCTTAATACTTATCAACCGAACTATTTATCTATTTGTTAAATGTTCCATATATTTAACTTTGTAACTTGGGGCAATTTTCTTATCGTTAACCATGTGCTGAATTATGCGAGAATTATTAATTCTATTTCAAAAGTTTTTATTTGAGTAGATTTTGTTATACAAGTATTTTTAATTAGGGCTTTTTTTTTTACTTTAAGTTTATATTCACTTCAAAAATTTTATCCAAAATATTTTTAGTCAAGGTTTCTTATTCTACAATTTTATTTCTTCTGTATATTTTATCCTAATGTAGGATAAAATCTCTTGACAAACTAAAAAAATTGAATAAAAAAACCTTAAGTGTAAGTACATAGATAAAAACTCCCTAACGAAATAAAAATATGGGACAAAAAATTATAACTGAAATGTTTTTTAAAAACAATTCGTTGAAATGAAAACTTTTGGGGATAAATTTATTGATTTTTCTCTTCAATTAGGATCCTGCGTCAAAAGCCTTATGTTTTAAGTTAAATATTTGGTAAATAGGGGATAATATATATTGGTCCCAATTCACAAATAATAATTGCACAATGGAAATTGTTTTAAACAAGCTTTCACCTAAAACAAGCTTTCACCTCCAAGTTGGTCGTTCAAGTTACCAACTTGGGTTTTAGAGAATTGATTGTTTAGCGAGAATATTTATACTTAGTCAAATTTTAAGTATACTTCAATACTTAGAGAGTGTTGAGTTTTAAATTCACGCAAATATGAAATGAAAGCAGTAAATGCAAAGTGATTTATAGATGTTCGGAGTCAAATGTCTTACATCCTCGCTTCAGACACAAGCCGAGAAATCCACTAAATGATGGTTTACAAAAGTGTAGTAAGATCTGTTGCTTTGCTAGTAAAAGCCACCATTTGCCAGCTCCAAGTTCACTCGCCTAGTCCTTTGCTCACCTTTACTTCTTCAGATCTAGAGAGAGGATACACCTCGCTAGCTCCAGCTGGTCGTTGAGAAATTGAGTTCTTCTCTTGAACATACTGGTTGCGGTGTAAACACCCGTGATAGTCAGCTACATGAGATGTAATACATCGCGCATAGTTTTTTTGCTTTCGGAAGTTACGGTAATCTTCTCATCTTGAACACTTCATCTATTATTAGGCCAAGTCAGTGATGTTCAAAATAGTAGCCTTTGTGAGACATTGAGGATTCAGTCCAATTGGATTCCTGAAGTTTTGCGTCCTTTACTGATAGCAGTAGGTTGACTTGCAGGCTTTTCAAAATGGCGCTAAACTAGTCTGAGGAATCTCAACTGATTGATTCTTTAGACAAACAAGCGTTTAAGGATCCACAAACTAAAATATCTCCTTTCCTAAAGTCTAGGCTTGAAAAGCATACACTTTTGTTCATTCCTCTTGTCTCTGTCTGCGAGTTTGTGATTTGCCTTTACTGGTGTTGACTTGTCAACCAGTATCCTTCAAAATATGCTTCCAAGTTGGTTGCCAATTGTTGGTCCCTAAATACCAGAGTCGTCGTGATTATATTTTAACACGAGATGCAGCGGAATAAATAAACGTCTCCTACACTTCACGTTGTTTTCAGAATGTTTCTTAGCTCAAGTTATTATTTAAATATGTTTTCAGATATACACTAGCAACTCAGTTGCTAGGTTTCAAATCAACTTTGAGCAGTGATTAATAAAACAGTAAATGAACACACGATTTATAGTGGTTCGATCAAAACGATCTACGTCCACTCCTTAGCCAATATGCTAAGTGTTTCACTAGAAAAGTATACAACAGTACAAGGATTCGCCAACTCTTGCGGTAGGCGGCGAACTTTCGAACCGGCCACAGCACAGCTATCCTCCGTTACTTTGCACTTCTCCAATCACAGCTCCGGTCAAGTCAAGGGCACACCTTCGTAAAACTTGTCCTTCGCTATTGAGACTTTTATAGTTTGCCTCTGAACTCAATAAATGTGCGGCTAAAACCCGTAGGAGTCAATCTTTTTCAAGAGTGACTGTTGGATCTTCCTAGGAAGGAAGTTATCCCAATGATTGAAGATTCTTAACAGAAGTTCAAGAATCTTCAAGGATGAGTGTCAGATATTCAATGAAGGGACACTCTAGGTTGTTGAAAGCTTTGAATGCACTTTTTATCACGAGCTCTCAACTGACTACTTTTCACTTGTTTGCTTTTTCAAAGGATTCTCACACTTGTGTAGTTTGCGAATGTAGGTAGTGATAGAAGCAGTAGTTGTCTCCACTTTCGGACTTGTCTTTTATAGATGGAGATTCGAACTTTGAATCTCCATATCCGTTAGACTCAACGGCTCCTTGATCCGAGAGTGTTTGGTCTGTGACAGTCGCTTTTGTTTTTGACTTGTACTTTCCTAACTACTTCGGGAAAGTCTCGTCCTTTGTGTGAGCTTTTTGTCAGAACGGCAACGAGACTTCAGCATCCTGTATATTGCTCTGCTAGGGTCCGAGTTTAGCAGCTGAAGAATCTCCTAGTTGTTTGATTTTTGACACATCAAAACATAAATAAAGGAAGGAATTACATCATAATTCTTATCAATTTCCCCCTTTTTGATGTTGTCAAAACCACCCTATGCTGATAAAAGGATTATCAGTTTCCGAGTTTACAAATATCATAGCTAAAACACTAAAACACAAATCCTTGAAGCTCAACGTACCCTAAAAAACCTTCCCCCTTAATAGGAGAGATAGTACTCTATTAAAATCAATATGGTGAAATAGCATTCTGATTACACCCTCGCAAGTGATATTCTTTGATGCACCAGCCTCCCCTTGCTCGACTGGCACGTCCTAGAACTTGTCAGCTTCCCCTGTATGGCAACACCGCCAATTTCTCCGGGGTGGTCGCCTGCTCACTCTCACTCATGGTTTTTCAAGGTCCTTCTCAACAAGGATCTTAACTTGCTCACCAGCAACCTCTTGCGCAACAAGTTCCTCCTGCTCTGCCAATTTTGTCGGGGTGGTCGTCTGCTCAGCCTCCTTCGCTACAAGTGTTGGGATATCTACATTCAGAAACTTGGCGAACTCCTCGCCACTCATGATGGGAGGGGATGCTTGTTATCTCTCTGGTGTTTTCTCCCTGATGATCATCTTGGATTAGGGTTTCTCAAACGTCATCATGACTTTTTTCCTGGCTGCCTCCTCAACCTGGCTTGTAAGCACCAACTTTCATTTTACGCTGCAAACCGGTGGCTCCTCTATCACCTTGAATAGGCTGGTTGTCTCCGCCTCCTTCTCCTCCTCCTCCAGCTTTACCTTCTTCTCATCACTGAGTGGTAGGGCTATCTAAGGGACTTGTTCTCCCCCCTCTTGAGAAATCTCATCCTCGCTAACTGGCTCATCAGGATTCACGTTCTTTCTCCCGGTTAAGTGAGTAGGAGCCCTAGTCCTCCCTTTGTCTTGCTTGGTACGTTTGGTAGGCATGAAGTTACTGGGAAGGAGCATTTCTCATTTATCTTGCTTCTTTTTCATCTGCTAGATCAAATTACTCAGCTTCAACCCAAAGCTGACATAGTTAGAGAATGTGTGTTGCTCCGTTATCGTGGAGTTTTTATTGATATGCTCCAGCAATATTTCATAGAAGAATGCTGCTCAATTCCCCTTGATTCTGTCATCCAGTGCCATCATGACACTGTACTTCTTTAGGTTTAGTTCAGAGAGTGAGCCAACTTACTACAACATGCAAACCACCACATCGCATACCATCTGGTTCCAATCGCTCAACTCCGACTTGCGAGTTGAAGACTTCTATGGCCCTTTACTCATTCCTTCTTCCATTTCCTCCAGTGGATTTCCATGGTTATTTTGTCATTGGCCAGGTACGTGCAACATCCTCATGTTCATTCCTCAGCCTATACAGTTTCGCTAGCATATTCGCATCGATGCGGATGATTTTTTCAAACACACAAGTCATGAAAAATAACTCGTACTCCACAACAATGGCCCTTGTGTAGAAATCGTCACCTAGTGCTGGTGAAACCTCTTAGATCAGAAACTATAAGAGATTCTCCTTGTTGAGAAGGTCCACCAACTCTTGGCCATAATACTTCTTAGCCAGCTTTAGATGAAGGATCTTTTCCTTTTGGAGTTGTGATGCCTGCTTCTGCGGGTTCATTAATGGCATCTTGTTGTCCTTATCGTTATGTATAACAACCAGTCTAGAGTGGTTGATGCTATCATCAATGTCCTCCAACCTGTAGATGCCAGTGAAAGAGACTGAATGTTGCTCGGCTTGTGTGATTCCTCCATTAATACAAATAATTAAGAAAAAAAAGAGAGAGAAACACTAAGAGAAATAAATTCCTTAGAGAAAAATTGCCTTAGGTCTAGAAAGGTTCAAAAAAGAATGAAGGCACATACTTATAGAAAATCTCTCGGCAAAAGGAATGGTTCGGATTTCTAGGTGATTTGAAAATGAAAGGGCAATATATACCGAGACTGATGGTCTTCTGGCCCACGTACTACAAACGTGGAGTAGCCAACGTGTCATGCTCTTATTTCTCGAGTAGATGCAGTGCATTAAATATAGTGTTTAATGTATGCATGCAACTGAAGCTTTCCATTTGAAATCTCCTGTCTTTGACTGCTAGCTTGTTGATGAACAGTAGAAGTTAGTTGAGTATTTTTCCAATTGGATCCCTGGATATAATACTAATAAATTCGCCAACACGGAAGATACGATAATAATCAGCAGCACACAAGGACAAGCTGGTTTATAGAATATTCACCAGTAAGGTTAGCTACGCCACTACAGTGCCCATGTTTTGCCATATTTTTGCTAAAATTATGTTTCATGGCTTCTTTAGCTATGGTAAATATCCGATTGGTTATGCCTTGTTATTATGCAAAAGTAATCACCAACATGGGAAAACTAAGAGCTCTGACCCAGTTTTATTCCGCTTCCTCCAGAAAACCAAAAATTAACATTTGAAAGCTTGGATTCAAATGTATTCCACATCCAACAATGATTAAGATCAAGGCCCCTACTGGAAGATAGGTCGCCAAACTATGACCCCTTCGGATCCTTGCCAATTGCATAGGGTGACCGGGCCAGGCTGAGTCATAAAGGCTTTGATGACACAAGGTTCAAATTAGGGAAATGAGAGGGAGGGGAAGAGGGGGCAGCCCCTCGGCCCAATCATCTAGTTCGCTCCAAGAGACATATATTGTTCTATAGTCAAAACAATTGAGCGAGATCTTGGACGCAATCTTGTTCATTCTGAATCTCATCAAACTTCAAAAAATAGAGTTTGATGCAGAGCACCTTGAGTCAGGCTTCTTGGAAAGGCTTGGTGAAGATATCCGCAAGCTGGTCGTCAGTTCAGATGCATTAGATTGAGATATCTTTCTTCTCCACATGGTTACGGATAAAATAATGTTGGATGTCGATGTGCTTCATTTTGGAATGATAAAATCTTTCTTCGAGTACTTCTTTTGATTAATAAAGATACCCTCGGGGGTTTGATGCACTTGAAGACCCAAGAATTACGAAAAATTTCCCATCATGCTCGTTTGAAAATTACTTCTTATTAGCTAGGCAAACTTCTCACAAAGAGATAGATTCTTCGATTTGAAGATGATGTCATCAACATATATCTTAACGAGTAAAATGTCCTCAAAACCCTTGATGAGAAAGAGAGTGCGGTCGATATTTCTCTACCTAAAGCCATTCTTCAGTAGAAACTGGAACAATGCCATACTTGCAAGCTTGTAGTGCTTGCTCGAAACCTTTTATTTTTCTTGTAAGTTCTTTATGTTTATGCAATTTAATATGTTTTCTTTTGTATTTCTATCTACGATGAGTGGCTAGAAACCCTAGCGGGTTCTAGGGGTTGATATTATTATTATGGATGCATGTTAGGATTAATTAATTAGGTTCATGATTCCTGCATTTATTTCATAATTCTAGATTAATTCAAGGACCGAGAGGTGACGATTAATTTAGATGTCTAGCTATTGATAGAAGGACCGAGAGGTGAATATTAATAGTGGGATTAGGAATGCATGATATAATCTACACTATCCAAACAGATGTACTAGACTGTAGGAATTGAACTGATTTGCTTCTCAGGTTGACTAATTTGGTGTCCTTGAGACCGAGCGGAGATAGTCACTAATTAGTAATCTAGGTTATATTTGCCAAACAAGGAAATATAGCATTGTTGCAGTATTCCACCTGTTAAATTAATTGATTCCTACATGTTATCCATAATAAGAATTCTTCCCTAGAATCTGTGTTCTTTTAAATTCGATTTCAAAACCTCTTTAATTTTCAGCATTGTCATCTTTATTTTCCAAACAAAACCCTGATTTTGAATTCCTCAAACAATGAATCTTAGGATCATAGCTAGTATATAGGATAGTTTCCCCACACAATTCCCCTGGATTCGATAACCTTAGGGTTTACAAATTTATTTGCCACTGTTTTTATAATTAATCTGTAGATTTTACAGTGATCAAATTGGCACCCTTGCCGAGGAATTGTTAGATTTTATCTTGTTACTAGTTCGTTCTAGGATTTGCTGGAATGAGTTTTATTTTCTGTAAGTGTGCGTGTGTGAGTTGTCATTTCTGCATTCCACATCAATTGACGCCCCTTAGCGTCGATCGACGTCAATGATCTTATTGCATCAATCGACGGACACCATACGTCGATCGACGCCGTCCACTTTCTTGCATCGATCGACGTGACATCCACCTCGATCAACGCCAAACTGATATCTACCTATTTTCTATGCAGGTGCATGAACACGCGAGCCAAAGGAAAAACACTCGAGGCCTTTGTCCCTGAAATTGAAGCAACGTGCTGGAAAATCAAAAAGAAAGGAAAAGAAAAACAGCGAGAGATGACTGAGAATCCTGAAGCACCTCTGCAAAATATGACTCCCGATGAGCAGAGGCAATTTGTGAATAAAGTACAGCAGCTGAGAGCAAAACTGCAAGCAACCCAGGCTACTCAGGCGGAAAAAGCTGCAAGATTGGCAGAGTTGAACAACAGGCAAGTTGTGATCCCGCAAAGATCCATATTGGATCGATTTCTTCCACAGCAAGCGGAGGCCGGATTCAGAGTTGGCATCGATGCCAACAAATTTGAGCTGCTCACGGGCCTTATCCAGATGGTGCAGCAAAATTAATTTGCGGGGAGAGTTGTAGAAGATCCATATACCCACCTCAACCGATTCATTGAGGTGTGTAACACTGTGAAGCAGAATGGAGTAACCCAAGATGTAATCAGAATGAGACTGTTCTCTTTCTCATTTAGAGACGAAGCACGGTCTTGGTTTGCTGGACTGGACAAGAGTCAAATCGGGATATGGGAGGAGCTTCGAGCAGAGTTCCTTACCAACTACTTCCCACCAAGCTTGCTGTTGAAGAGGAAAGCTGCCATTACTACTTTCAAGAAGATGTATGATGAGTCACTCTACGAGGCCTGGAAGCGATACAAAGAGCTTCTACAACTCTGTCCTGGACATGACATTGATCTGGAGATGCAAGTGTGCCATTTCTATGAGGGTTTGAATTCTCACATGAAGGAGTTGGTTGATGCATCCGTTGGTGGTATACTGATGAAGAAGAGTGGTGCAGACATGAGGTTGCTGGCAGATATGGCGCTGAATAGCCACCAATGGCCAACTGAGAGACAGTCTGGTCAAAGCTGTGGAAGCGAAGCCAGAAATTGATGTGGTTGCTGAGGTGAAAAAGCTCCGGGAAGAGATTGAAAAATTGAGCACAACACAAGCTGCAGCTGTTGCAGAGCCAAGCATGGCTATTGTTCCAGTGGAAGCCGACTACATCAACCGGGGTGCAAGCAGTTCGTCTGGAACTGCCGGGACGGAGGTGAACTACATTGGCGGTGGTTATCACAATAACTACCGAGGCAATCAGGGGTATCATTACAACCATGGGCGATCTCACCCTGGTTTTTCTTACTCTAACCCTTCTGCAGAAGAACACCCTCCGTCTGGTTTTGATGTAGGTACTGGAGGAGAAATCGTGGAAAGGAAGAAATCCGTGCTGGAAAAGACGCTCGAGAAATTCATCAAGAGCTCAGATAACCGGTTTGGGAAAGTAGAAACCGAGGTGAAGGGGATGGCCAACCACATGCAGCTGATGACGAAACATCTTCAGATGATGGACACGCAATTGAGCCAGATTGCCACCACACTCGGCAACCAACACAAGCCTGGACAGCTTCCGAGCACAACAGAGGTGAACCCAAAGACTCAAAAAGACTGCAAAGCCGTCACTCTGAGGTCCGGGATGAGTTACAAGAGTCCCGAGATAGCTGTGGATGATTCGGGAGGCAAAAAGAGGCAAAGTTGCACAGGACAGGGATCCACGTCAATCGACGGACCACCCGCGTCGATCGACGCAGAAGAGAAAGCCACGTCGATCGACGCAGAAGAGAAAGCTGCATCGATCGACGCAGAAGAGAAAGCTACATTGATCGATGCCACCCTACATCGATCGATGCCGAAGTCTGCTCCAGGCACGAAGTTGAAGCTGTCTGAAGATCAACTCCCTCCTATACCATTCCCACAGCGGTTCGCAAAGCAGAAAGAGGACGAGAAGTTCTCTAGGTTTGTGGAGAATCTGAAGAAGGTCAGCATCAACATCCCACTGATCGAAGCACTAAAGGAGATCCCGGGGTACATGAAGTACCTTCGGAAATTGATGAGTGGAAAGAAGCAGTTCGTGGAGAACGAGACGGTGAAGATCCACGAGCAGTGCTGCCTGCTACTTCAAAAGCAGGTGCCCATCAAGAGAAGCGATCCTGGATGCTTCTCTATCCCGGTTGAGATTGGGGGACACACGTTTGAGAGAGTACTATGTGATACTGGGGCCAGTATCAACCTGATGCCATACTCCATCTACAAGCGTCTCAACATCGGAGAGATGAGGCCAACAACAATCACCCTACAGATGGCGGACCGGTCTGTGTCCCACCCAAAAGGTATACAAGAGGATGTGCTCATTCGCGTGGGCCATCTCATTTTTCCTGCAGATTTTTTGGTGCACGAGATGAAGGAGGACGAGAACATGCCCATGATCTTGGGGCATGAGTTTCTCGACACTAGCGTTGCTCTCATTGACTGTCGAGGCCGCGAGATCACACTCTGGGCGAACGATGAAAAGATTACCTTCGTGATCGACAAGAGTAAGAAGAAAGCGGAGTGCAATCGAATCTCCACTACTAATAATGGGGATGGATCTGAAGAGGAAGAAGCAGCTGCCATCGAATGGGAGCGAGGAAACGGATGGGTGAATCTGTCTACTACGCCGCCTTTTTCTGAGCTCACCTCCATTATCAAGGATCGGAAGGTTTACATGGTGGATTCCAAAGGTCGGCGAGTTTGGACCCGACCTCTTTGGCGGTGATTTGAGGTATCGTCGAGCTGCGACGTTAAATCAAGCACTTGTTGGGAGGTAACCCAACCTTTTCCGCATTTTCTTTTCAATTTTCATTTTTATTTTAAGTTTCTGTTATTTTTGCTTTTATTTTGCGTTAACAATTATTTTGCAGAATTTACAAAAAATTTTGATATCGGCTCGACGTCGATCGATGCAGCCTGGCGTGATATACTTTGATACTCAACGGGATCGGCAAGAAGGCTTCACGTCAATCGACGCGAAGTGCTAGCTGCAACAATTCACACCGCACAATATATGAAGACTCCGGGAGATAAAAAGTTGATGTCTGAGATCAACTACCAGGTATCGTTCCCTCTTTTTTCTGATTTTCAAACTTATCTCACTCTTCGAGTTGGAAATAAGTTGGGGGGATGTGGACAAGAGATGGAACATTCTATCTTTTATTTATTCTGCTTTCCGTATTTAATTTTTGCATTAAATTTTAAGTTTTATTCTATTTTGTGGGAAAAAAAATTTGAGTTTTGAAATAACCCGAATGAGATTGTGAGATTAGAACTGATTGGGGGTTGAGTCTGAATTGATTATGATTGTGGTTAAATGTCTATGAATGTAGAATACTGCATGATAGGATTGATTTGACACTTACACTTGCATGCCGATTGAGCTGATTTGAAATTGACTATGGAAGAAAAAATTTTGAACCCTTGTGTGAGAATTTTGAGCCTTTAATTCGTTTGATGTGAGATTCACATGTGTTTTTATTTCTCTAGAACTTGCCTATTTTCTGTGTTGAGACTGCATAGTGTGCACAAGTTTAGGAAATGATCTTTGGCCATCTTTGTTAGCACAATTCCCTAAACACTGTCCCTTCACATTAAATTTTCCCTAGTTAGCCACTTTTGAGCCTATACAAAATTTTTCTTTCCTTGTCTATGAGATTAAGAAAAAGTATTGGTTTCGCTCATGTCTTGAGTTGTGGTATATGGGGTGGAATGATTGTGAGATGGAGATAAGAAAATATAAATTAGTGGTGAAAAGATGTGTGAAAAAGAAGCTCAAAGAAGTAATTAGAATTCTCATAAGCTCTCTGAAAAGAAAAGAATACAAAAATTATGTAAAGAGCATAAGAGATTCAAAATGAGCTAGAAAAAAAAAGTTGTGTATTTGTTAATATATTGAGGAGATGAGGTGGATGATGAATAGAAGGTGGTTTGGATTGATTGAGAAGTACAACTTGATTGATTTTAGTCACTTGGCCATATTTCCCTACCTTTCACAAAAAGTCTACATTACAACCTAATGAAAGTCCTTTTTGATTCTAGAATTGTGTACACATTCTAGCAGTGGAGATATTAGAAAATTTGCAAGCCTATGGTAGAAATTTCTTCATACATGTTGTTGAGTGCTTTCATCTATACCTTAAACACTTGAGAGTTGAGCTATACACTTCCTGTGAGTTCTTTCACTGTTGATGAATTTTCCGTCTCTGTCAAATTGCTTGTGTGTAGTGGATTTTTTACCCTTGACTGTGATGAATCTTGTGAGGCATTGCACTTTAATCGCATGACCTTTTGATTTCTTTCTTGCCTATTGATTGAGGACAATCAAATGTTCAAGTTTGGGGGGTTTGATAAGCTCATTATTTTACTCGCTTATCTATATTATTTTCTAATATTTTATGTAGTTTTATTGAGTTTATAAATATATTTTATGCATGAGTCTATATTGGGTGGTATTATGCGTACTTTGGTGTGTTTCTACAGGTTATAGGCCAAATTCACTTGAAAATCGTTCTGAAAGCAGTGACGTGTAAGAGTAGCAGTGAAGAGTTCTTCCACAAGAGGAATTCGGGCTATTGGCACATGGCAATGGATGATGCTTTGAGTTAGCTCTCCAACGCAACTGGAATCGGGTCAATCGGAGTTCGGGAGAGGAAGTTATGGCCAAAATCGTGAGACCGCGCAGAAGGGGCGAGAGACCACGTCGATCAACGCCAATCAACATCGATCGACGCCGAAGAGGATGCCACGTCAATCGACGCCAATCAGCAACGATCGACGCGGGTCTGCTAATGCGGGAAATTTGATGAAAATTGGATTTATTCATATCTTTAGCCCTAGATTTGATAGGATACATATCCACCCCTATAAATACCTAACTAAATTTGACTTTTTGAGGCAGCTCTCATATTTTTCATTCCACAATTTAGTTTTTAGAGTTTGGAGACTTGGGGAACACGAAACCTTTTATTTTTCTTGTAAGTTCTTTATGTTTATGCAATTTAATATGTTTTCTTTTGGATTTCTATCTGCGATGAGTGGTTAGAAACCCTAGCGGGTTCTAGGGGTTGATATTATTATTATGGATGCATGTTAGGATTAATTAATTAGGTTCATGATTCCTGCGTTTATTTCATAATTCTAGATTAATTCAAGGACCGAGATGTGACGATTAATTTAGATGTCTAGCTATTGATAGAAGGACCGAGAGGTGAATATTAATAGTGGGATTAGGAATGCATGATACAATCTACACTATCCAAACAGATGTACTAGACTGTAGGAATTGAACTGATTTGTTTATCAGGTTGACTAATTTGGTGTACTTGAGACCGAGCGGAGATAGTCACTAATTAGTAATCTAGGTTATATTTGCCAAACAAGGAAATATAGCATTGTTGCAGTATTCCACCTGTTAAATTAATTGATTCCTACATGTTATCCATAATAAGAATTCTTCCCTAGAATCTGTGTTCTTTTAAATTCGATTTCAAAACGTCTTTAATTTTCAGCATTGTCATCTTTATTTTCCAAACAAAACCCTGATTTTGAATTCCTCAAACAATGAATCTTTGGATCATAGCTAGTATATAGGATAGTTTCCCTACACAATTCCCCTGGATTCGATAACCTTAGGGTTTACAAATTTATTTGCCACTGTTTCTATAATTAATCTGTAGATTTTACAGTGATCACTCGTCATCTGACGACAGTGATCCATCGTCATAGTTTGGAATGTCCGAAACTTCTGTTTGGATAACATGGCCTTTGCAAAGGCCTGAGAGGCTCTCCTCTCATACTGACACTTAAGTCTTTCCATCTCCTCTTTGTCCACGAGTGGACATTCGAATATGGGGTGGTCCGGAGAGTTTCACTCGAAGTAAGTGTGTTGAGGTTGCTTTACGAACCTCTTCTTAGCTAACTTGGGGACGTTAGCTTTAGCTTTTGCTTTCTCCAGCATCTTGGAGTGTCTTCTCATGTGTTCTTTAAACTCAACAATTGAGCTCTCTCTTTCCACCATGGAGGACGTGGATGTGGTTGGGTTTCCTTCGCTAGCTTTAAAGATTGCTCTGCCAATCTCTTTGACTGTTAGGGCTTCTTTGGTCTCCTCTGAAAGTCCTTCTTAATGTAGAATGTTGCATCTTCAACATTCTTGCTTGGTGAACTGGCTGCCCTGACGACTGCGTTCTTGTTCACCATCTGTATATCATATTCATAGGCTTGCAGTTGAGAAAATAGCTCATTCATTGTGATTTGAGATAGATCTTTCTCCTTTAGAGTGGTAATCTTGACGAACCAATCTTCTTTTAGTATCTTGGACATGATCTTTGCATTTAGATCCGGGGTTAAGTACACCCTGTCCAATGCCTTCAACTCACTCATAATCGAGTTGAAATGAGCCTCCATCATCTTGATGTTTTCTTTAGGAAGCATCATGAAGAACTCATACTTGTTGACGCGCACTTGGAACATATTGTGTCTCATCTACTCGGTCTCTTGGCACAAACTGCCTAGGTAAACCCAAACTTTCTTGACATTATTAAAATGCATAACACCACGAGCATTGCTTTAGAAGGGCTGATATGATTAGCTCATGCACAATGGAGTCCAACTCCACTTCATTTTTTTTCCTCCAAGGTCCATTCTTCATATGGCTTTGCCACCATCTCTTGGCCGTCATCACTTCCGCTTGGCCTTCAAGATCTTAATAGGCCCACGCTCCAATACATTCACCATTTCAGGATGTATATTCTTGAGATGTATTGTTGATCAATTCTTCCATGCAGCAAATTTCTCTGCTGAATACGATGGAAACTTGGAGATGTTCATCTCGGAGAATATACCTACTCGCTAAACAAGGAAAAAAGAGTGCAAGAAAAGGGATCTGGTCCTTAGCGACTGAAAATAATAGTCTGTAATGACCAACTGCTCTGATACCACTTGTTGGTCCCAAATTCAGAGATAATAGTTGTAGAGCAGAAATAGTTCTAAACAAGCTTGCACGTCCAAGCTCGTACTTCAAGTTTCCAGATTGAGTTATAGAGAACTACTTCTTTAGGGAGAGTATTTATACTTAGTCAAATTTCGAGTATACTCCAACACTTAGAGAGTGTTGAGTCTTAAATCCATGCAAATATGAAATAAATGCATTAAATGCAAAATGATTTATAGAGGTTCAGAGCCAAATGTTCTATGTCCTCTCTTCAGACTCAAAGTCTCGAAATCTACTAATTATTTGTTTACAAAAGTGTAGCACGATCTGTTGCTTCGTTGGCAGAAGCCAAGCTCACTCACATAGTCCTTTGCTCGCCTTTACTTCTTCTGATCTGGAGAGAGGACACACCTCGTTACCTCAAGCTGGTCACTGAGAATTTAAGTTCTTCTCTTGAACATACTGGTTGCGGTGTAGACACCTTTGATCGTCAGCTACAGGAGATGTAGTGATTGAAAGTTTGTTTCTTACTTTGAATCTCGTGTCCAAGAATGACACATGGTAGCTGATAAGTCAGCCTGAATGCATTGAAAGCTTTGACTAGTAAATCACATAGTGTTTTTGTTGCTTTCATAAGTTTTGGTAACCTTCTCCTCTTGAACACTTCCTATATATATCGGCAAAGTCTGGAGAGATTCAAAATAGGGGCCATTTTAAGACATCGAGGATTTTGTCCAGTTGGATGTCTTCTTCTCCAGAAGTTTTGCGTCCTTTACTGACAGTAGTAGTCTAACTAGCAGGCTTTTCAAAATGGCTCTAAACTAGTCCCAGGAATCTAAATAGGTTGATTCCTTGGATAAACAAGCGCTTAAGGATCCGCAGACCTTGAGATCTCATTTCTTAAAGTTTAGGCTTCAAAACCATACGCTTTTCTTCATTCTTGTCACTGTCAGCGAGTTTAGGATTCGCTTTTACAAGTTTTTGGACTAATCTACACCAGAGACACTCCTAACTGGTGGATTTTTAACTCCTCAAAACATAAATAAATGAAGGAATTACATCATAATTCCTAACACTAACGTGATTTGTTGACATTTTTTGGAAAATACCCCAATGTATTGTCGTCAGTTAAAAATAACTCAATCTTTACTTTTGTCTATGAATTACACTAGAACGAGTTAACACCATTAATTGTTGATGATTTTGCAGTTAAATGCCACTTGGCATCCCACGCGGAAAATCAAAATATAATTCAGCAATTAAATAACACTTGACATCCCATGTGCAAATTAAAATGATGTTGTTTTATTGTTTTTTTTTTTCTTCATGTCTCTTTGAACAAGTCGTTAAGAAACCAACTTCACATTAGAATATTTGTGAATTTGCAACCAGTTTTGAATATGATGATAAAATGAAATCATTTTGATTTGTCACGTGGGATGTCAAGTGATATTTAACTGTTAAATCATCAATAATTAACAGTGTTGACTCGTTTTAGTGTAATTCAAAGATGGAATTAAAGAGTGGGGTATTTTTAGCTGACAACAATACGTTGTGATTTTTCCCAAAAACGTGAATAGTTTAGAGTATTATCCCCTATTTACCCTTAAATCTTAATAGTAAAATATATCATTTAAATTAAGTAAATGCATCCTTTAAATTAGGTTAATACATTATTATATTTGAAATTTATTATTTCAATTGAATAAACACTACATTACTAATAATGTACATCATTTAAATACATAATTTCATGATTACATATTTTCAAATAATAAAATACATAATTGATAATAACTATCTCATAAATTAAGATCTATGAGACAGTCTCATTAGAGTATCTATTATGATAATTTGTTCCAACTCTTATTTATTTTCTTTTCAAACCTATGTAGTTTCCCTTATTTGTTTTCCCAAACTTTCAGGCACGCCATAGGGTAGGTGGGGTGAAGGACAAGAAATAAACACACTCTTTGAATAATAGCATCCAAAATAAAAGAACAAGCAATGAGTGTTTAGATAAATAAAAGATACTCAATTTAAATAGAAATTATTACGAAAAGGTGTTCCCAATATAACAGTTAAAGTTAACAACACAACTTCAAACATTAGAGTTGAGTTTCTCCACTTGAATTATTACATGACATGTGAAGGAAATAAAAAATACAGGTGCAATGTAGGGGAAAGTGTGTAGTGGAGATATTCATATAAAGATGCATATATCAGGATTTCACACACTTAACTTTATTTACTTGCACATTTTAAAAATAATACACAGGGACTGAATACTACGTACCCCAATGAATACATTGTCCCGAAAAATATCCATGTATATGAATGTTATGTCACATACATGTAAAATGCAAAGTTTAGTTTGAAACCAATCTGTGCTTTCAGAAAATAATTATGTGATACTGCATGTAGATTCATCCACAAATGTAATCATTACCTATTTAAAGTTGATGTGATTGGAAGCAGGCTCACTTTTGGGTCACGATGATCAGTTGGGGATAGATTTACCCTCACCCAACTGTCATTCACAGTGAACTAGTCTTTGAACACGCAACATCGAGACCCGATTAATTGAGCAATGTATCAACGTCGCCCTTATCACTCTATATCAGTTTCAATGAATCCATTGTCTAACCCATTAGAGCCTAGCTTTGACCGAGTAGGAATGTTACATCTACTCCCACGAGTCGGTGAGGGATAGCGTAAGGACACACAACCCAGTTCAGAAAATACACAAACACATTTTGGCATAAATAATCAATTCGGAAACAAGAATATCTGCATGCTTTTCACAAAAACAAATCTCACAGCTCCAAACAACATTTGAATTTTATATACAAAGACCACCTTGATAACTTACGGATGTCGGGCCGTAAGTACTTGATAGCCGACTTTGTTATCCTGTGTTTCTTTCAACCACCAACAAAGGTATGCAGAATAAGTTAGGTGGATCATCTAACGGTTAACTAGTAACATTTCAGTAGATGCTACACTTGAACCCAATGTTCGACAATTGACTAACTAACTTTAAATATTCAACCCAATATGAAAAATATGTAAGTTTAGAACTCGACAATTAGTAAAATAATCAATCACGCAACCAACCATACATGCAATATTCTAATATATTACGATGTTTGAATACATTAATCAACCATTTTTCATGTGCATTATGTGTTATAGTATCATCATGCGCGTACATAACATTGGAAATAAATCAAAACATAGCGAAAACACAAAACCCCATAAAAAGTAGCTTCCTCACTAGCGTGGAATCGTTTAGTGTTCCTCTAAGACTCGAGTAGTTGACAGACATCGTAGTGAGTTGCCCTGCATACTGATCAATGGACTCACTGTCACTCATACGCATCAGATCGAATCCACTTTTGAGCGTCTACAACCTAGCATTATTCTCTCGTTCTGCCCCGTCGAACCTGATCTCAAGGCAATCCCAAACTTGTTTTGCCATCATCTTGTAGGGAACTTGAATGAGGAGGTCCTCTGATAGTGTTTGAAAGAGGTGAGACATCGCCTTCTTGTCAAGTTGGGCGTCTATATTTGCGTTTTCTACTGGCTCAGCTACCTCACACACACCTCGGTCCTCTATCATCGTCCGCACACAAATTACCCAACTGGTGTAGTTTGTATGCGTCAACTGCGGGTACTCGAACGAACTACTTCCTTATTGAGCCTGTGATGTTTCTATTGTTACCACCATCATCTTATCCAACCGTATATTTTGAGCATACACTGATGCTTTGGTACCACTTACTGGCTCAAGGGAAAAAACTCTCTAAAAGAATAACACAAAAACGAAGCAAGACTGAAGAACACACGAAATACTCAAATAACTTGGGAAGAATCTTTGGAACTTCTTATTTTTCTTGAATAAGAGAAGAACTACTACTTGATGATTACAAAATGAAATCTCTAACTCCTATTTATACTAATTTATGGGCAAATAAAAAAAACTCACTAATTTATTATCTTAATTCTCACTATTTTTTTTAACTCTTGTAACCCCAAATACTTAATGACCCTCTAACCCACCACTAGAAGTAATATCAACAAACAACACCTACTATTTTTTTGTCTGAGTGATGTGATCCTTCTTTTGTATCTTTAGCATGATGGTTAAATTTATTCATTGTGAAATTTTATAATATCCTGTAAGTGATTTAATCTATCGTTGATCCCTTGAATTAATATGAAGAATTAAAAACATAGAATCCTTAAACTTAATAGAATCAGTAACTTATTTGATGCTGAAAAAAGTTTAATTTTGAGAATATAGAAAATTGGATTAGCTTTATTTTGGAATGTTTAGGAGGCCACGTAGATGCTTGTTCGATAATATTAAGCGAAATTTTGTGCGAGCCATAACCTTTTTTTTGAGCGATAAGATATGTATAAGATATAATATTTAATAAATGGTGTATTTCACTATAGTGCTGAATACATTGTTTAATAAATGATGTACTGATGAATACATTATTTATTATACTCAAATATAAACTCCCTGCATTCTGCTTTAATTGTCCTGGTTTGACCGGACACATAATCAAGCTTTGTGAGTGTAGAATTAGTTGAGACGAATTAATATTTTATTGTTGAATGTGAAAAAATTACCATTTTTAAAACGAGATAATTGAAATGAGACTTACGAAAATGGAAAACGAGGAAATGATTTATATGTATAAAGATTTCATAAATATCTTATAAAATACTAACATTTTATAACGGTTATTATTTCAATTAGAAAGTCGGCATTACTTCCCTGCTTTGTTATGGGTTGGGCTGGGATTACGCGTGAAATGGGCCGAAGAAACAGAGACACGCAACAATTATAAATCGAGTAATATGGTTCATATTAATTAATTATAATATGTGTACAATTTAATGAAAACGTCTAATATTGCTTTCAATAAAGATGAATTAAATACGAACTTATCATTTTTAACACTAAAATGTAACATCATTGTGTAATGAGAATCCAGAGAATAATGAAAAGGCTGCTACGAGACCTATACTTCCACGAAGTTGCAAAGCATTAAGAATTCCAATAAAAGTCAACAATTCCGACAAAAACATGGATTTATTTTCAAGCTTTTTCCACATAAAAACCATTACAAAAAAAAGGGAGAAATTAATTTCCACGAAATTTCCTTGAATATCTCTTCCCCCAAGCACAAGTTATATGCACTACGCAGGCAACTTCCTCCCTGCGTGTATCTATCTATATATATATATATATGAACAAATTGTATATGCATCTTCATCAACTTCTAGAGATCAGAAATCAACATCTCCAGCCATGTCTGCTAACTTCGAAGAATTCCCATCAGAGAAGCTGTGGCACTCGCTGAGCGACATTCGGCTCACAATCCTGGTGGTGGGATTGCTTGAATTCTTCCTCTTCCACTTACTCACAGACACCAAAAGAATCCACACCTTATTCTGGGGGATTCAGTCCCAGTTAACGAGTCGAGTCGAGCATGGTCAAGATTCCAGTGCGGTCCACACAGATATTGTGAAGCAGGAGATGATGAGATTCGACGACAACGGAGGCGACGTCGGCGTCGTTCTGACAAGTTTGGGGATGGCGAGCGATGGCAGTGGCGGCGAAGGGAAGAGTTTGGATGATTTGTTCGAGGAGGAGGAGCCGAGGTTGGAGGAGGTGAAGGAAGCTTTCGATGTTTTTGACGAGGATAGAGATGGTTTCATTGATGCAGAGGAGTTGCAGAAGGTGTTGTGTGCTCTGGGGTTTAGTGAAGGGATGAGAGTGGAGAACTGCAGGAGAATGATTCGTGTGTTTGATGAAGATGGAGATGGGAGGATCGATTTCGATGAGTTTGTGAAATTTATGGAGATTAGCCTTTGTTGAAAGTATTCAGCAAAGAAATCTTTTTAATTAACTCGAAATTGTGTAGATAAATTACAACAATTTTTTGTTTCGATATTGACAGGATAATGAAAAATATATGCAATTTGATTATGTAGTTCATCGAGTATAATTAATTTAAAGATATTACAAGGGCTTACAATTAGAAGTTGATTGAGAAATACTAACGGTAGTTGGTTATTTTTAGATTTATAATAGTTAGAAATTGAAATGTGCTATAAATATGGGTGTGCACGGTCTGGTTTGGCCGGTTTAAGGGGCAAAGTACGGACCAAACCAATAGGTACGATTTGAAATTTTTACAAACCAAACTAGCCAACTAATTATTTTAAACCAAACCGGCCGAACCATATTAAAACGGTTTGGTTCGGCCGATTTAAACGGTTTGAAAATTATTCAACTAATAATATTGCAAACAATGAAATTTGTATATCAATTTGATTATTAAATATTAATAAAAAGAATATACAAAAAATAAAACTAATATAAATATATCTTGTTTGTCATTAATTATGAATAGGATATACGTAATAAATAAATAATGTTATATTTGCAAGAAACAATGAAATATAAGTTGATTTATAGGGTTGTAATTCGAAAGAATATAAGCATCGAACATATATATCAATATAATTGATATTTTAGCTTTAATTTCAATCAAATAATATTTTATTATCATTAATGTATTTGAAAGTATATTATTTAAAATGTATTTCTGTCAAAATGTACGTAACATAAAATACATTCCGTTGAGAATATTTCACCATCCAAAAGAAATAGCATTCTCTACAAATTTTTGCCCTTTATATAATCTCAAATTCCATAAATAGACAATCTTTTAATTAGGTCACATAATTTTTTTCTGAAATATATATCATTGAAGGTGTGCGATGACTAGACAAAATCATAAAGCTCAATTTACTTTTATTCATGTCTATTCAATTTATTGATACAACGAAAGTTTTAATACGAGTATTGAGATATAGATACTAAGATATAGATATGCATAATATCTTCAAGCATTATTTTAGATATTGTTAGGGTTTCATATCTTTTAGTATTTTTCATATCTTTCTGTACTCTATATATATTGTTGATCAATAAACAATATTTCTGTGGCAAATATTCAAAACCCTATCATGGTATCAGCCTAATCGATCCGAAAAATTTTCCTCCCTCTCCCTCTCCCTCCCTCCCTTCGGCGGCGCAGTTTCTCTCTCCTTATCTCGCGATTTCGCTCGTCGCTCATATCAGACCGGCGTTCCTCGCCGTTTTGGCCACAGTCCAGCGCCGCTCGCCCCTCCTCTCGCGGCGCATCCCCGGCGCACGGCGCACGCTTCCTCTTCGCGCCCACGAGCCACGCGGCACACGCCAATCTTCCCCTGCCGTGCGATCCACCATCGTCAATCTTGTTCATATGGCGACTGACTCGGATCATCTACCGCTCGCCACCCTCGTCCATATGGTCACAAGGATATCCTTGCTCGCGGTCGACGTAGGCATGGCCTCTACATGCTAGATCACATCCAACCGGCTTTTGTTTCTCAGTTGAAGAATAGTACTTCTCGTGCTTCGTTTGAGTTATGGCATAGCCGATTAGTGCATGTCGCCTTTGACATTATTTCTCTTTTATGCAAACAAGGGCATATTTCTGTTTCTTCTTGTTTGCCCAAACCTATTTTATGTTCTCCATGTCAACTTGCGAAAAGTTCTCGCTTACCTTTTCAAATAAATGACAAACGCTCTTTGCATGTATTGGATCTCATACATTGTGATTTATGGGGGGCGGCGCCTGTACTTTCCACTGCTAATTTTAAATATTATGTCATCTTTGTTGACGATTTCAGTCGTTTTACCTGGTTATATCCATTGACAAAGAAATCGGATTTTTATGATGTTCTGAAGACATTTACTCTATTTGTTGAAAATCAGTTTTCTACTACCATTAAGCGCTTTCAAAGCGATGGAGGAATGGAGTTTACTAATCATGTTGTGCAGGCCTTTTTTCGAGAGAAAGGAATTCATCATACACGTTCTTGCCCTTATACTCCATCTCAGAATGGACGTGCAGAACGTAAACATCGGCATGTCACGAAAACTGGTCTTGCCTTGCTCTTCCAGTCTCGCCTACCCTTGCCTATGTGGGTAGACGCCTTCTGCATGGCGGTCTATATTATTAATCGTCTACCCTCTGGTATTCTCGACGGCCTCTCTCCTTTTCAGGTTCTATTTGGATGTGCACCTAATTATAACAACTTTCATCCATTCGGCTGTCGTGTTTATCCTTGCCTCCGTGATTATGCTGCAAACAAGTTTTCTGAACGGAGTCAGCCATGCATATTTATCGGTTATTCTTCACATCATAAAGGCTACCGTTGTCTGGATCTAACCACTTCTAAGGTGTATACTACTCGGCATGCTCGCTTTGACGAGCTTAATTTTCCTATGGCGAACTCTGGAATATCTGTGCCTATCTCCAAATTGGATATATCGAAGTTTTTCGAGCCTTCCGCTGTTAATTCTCCTCCAATGCCGACGCTCCTCCAGCAACCGGCCTCGAAGTGCACGTCGTCACCTCCAGCTGCGAGCCCTTGCTCTTTATGCACTCCGTCTGAGCCTTTGCCTCCTGCTGCGATTGAAGATCCTCAGCCAGCTTCCCCTGTTGCCGATCCCGAACAACCTCCGCCGTCGGCTGATGCTCTCGTTCCACCACTGGCAGCCACGCCCCATCCCATGATCATACGGGCTCGGGCAGGAATCTTCAAGCCTCGTCATCTTGCTTACTATGCAAACACGGCGCTTCATCATGCTCTCTCAGCAGCTTCCGAACCCAAAGGCTTTAAATCAGCAGTCAAGGATCCTCTCTGGCTCGCTGCTATGAATGAAGAAATGCACGCGCTTCAAAAGAACGGCACCTGGTCTCTTGTTCCGCGACCTCCTAACACCAATGTTGTAGGGTCGAAATGGGTTTTCCGTACCAAGTACCGATCAGATGGTTCCATTGAACGCCATAAAGCTCGGCTGGTTGTACAGGGTTTCTCGCAGATTCCAGGCATGGATTTCGATCATACCTTCAGCCCGGTTGTGAAAGCCGCAACCGTGCGTATTGTTCTATCTCTCGCTGTTCATCATGGCTAGCCTCTGCATCAACTCGACGTCAAGAATGCGTTTCTAAATGGCCATTTATCATCGCCGGTCTTTATGGAACAACCACCTGGTTTTATTGATCCACGCTATCCTTCTCATGTTTGTCGCCTCTCGAAGGCATTATATGGCCTTAAACAGGCCCCCCGTGCATGGTTTGAAAGGCTAAGCAATTTTCTCACATCCATGGGCTTCTTATGCAGTTAGGCGGATACTTCTCTTTTTATTTACTGTCGCCAGTCCATCATAATTTATATTCTTGTCTATGTTGATGATATTATTGTTACAGGAAATGCTGCATCTCATATTTCCGCTTTCATTCGTCGCATGAACTCCGAATTCTCTATAAAAGATATGGGTCGCCTCAGTTATTTTCTTGGTCTTGAAGTCACTTACATTGACGATGACTTCTATCTTTCACAAGCTAAGTATGCACGTGACATTCTCCTGCGCCACGAACTGATCGACGCCAAGCCTGTGAGCACACCACTTCCGGCCGGTGCCGCTTTATCTACAGAAGGAGAAGCTTTTTCTGACATTACTCGGTTCCGGTCTATTGTTGGAGCACTTCAATATCTAACAATAACCCGTCCAGACATTTCTTTTGCAGTTAACCATATCAGTCAGTTTGTTCAGGCGCCTACTACTGAGCATTTTCAGGCAGTGAAATGCATACTACGCTATGTGAAAGGATCTCTCTCACATGGTCTTCGGTTTTCACGGAATTCTTCCTGCGACCTAATCGCATATTCTGATGCAGACTGGGCGCGATGCCCAGATTCAAGACGTTCCACCTACGACTATGCGATTTTCTTAGCTGGAAATTTAGTTTCATGGAGTTCCAAGAAGCAGCCGACGGTAGCCCGATCCAGTTGCGAATCGGAATATCGCGCAATGGCGAACACAGCAGCAGAAATACAGTGGATACTTTCTATTCTGCGAGAGCTTCATATTAAGTTGCCTTCACCACCAGTTCTTCACTGTGATAACAACAGTGCCATCTTTATTTCACAGAATCCGGTTGCTCACAAGTGTGCGAAACACATCGACATAGATTATCATTTTGTTCGCGAACTCACTCAGCAAGGCAAGCTTCACACGACTCACATTCCTTCGGAGCTTCAGATTGCAGATATCTTTACCAAATCGCTTTCCAAGCCACTGTTTGAAGATTTTCGACGCAAGCTGCGTATCTCACAAGTTCCGATACTCGCTTGAGGGGGGATATTGAGATATAGATACTAAGATATAGATATGCATAATATCTTCATTCATTATTTTAGATATTGTTAGGGTTTCATATCTTTTAGTATTTTTCATATCTTTCTGTACTCTATATATATTATTGATCAATAAACAATATTTATGTGGCAAATATTCAAAACCCTATCAACGAGACTACTCCGAAGTAAACATTATTAAATATTGGAAATATGAGCAAAGTATTTTGACTTTCAAATCTCTTCTCGTCAAAGTTTGACGTTGTCAATTCGTTAAATATGGATTATATTCTTTAATTTTATCAATTTTATAAGACCAGCATCTAGAGCAAATTTCCAAAATTTTAATTCAAAATATGATTTTGTCCATATTTAATTCAAAATTTATTTTCTAAGGTCATGGTCATAAAGACGCGCCAAAAAAAAA
>JAPKLW010002228.1:724-49088 GCA_026898455.1 Plectranthus barbatus
TTTTGATGTTTGGGGGATAGACTTCATGGGACCATTCCCATCCTCCAGAGGTTTCTCCTATATCCTTTTAGCAGTGGACTATGTCTCGAGATGGGTGGAGGCTATCCCTACCACCACAAATGATTCGAGAGTCGTAGTCAATTTCCTGCAGAAGCTGATGACCCGTTTTGGAGCGCCAAGAGCATTGGTAAGTGATGGTGGTTCGCATTTTCTTAACAAATTGCTTGCTTCACTTCTTGCTAGGTATGGAGTAAAGCACAGAGTTACCACACCCTATCACCCTCAAGGGAACGGACTGGCTGAGCTTTCCAACAGGGAAATCAAGCGGATTCTGGAGAAAACGGTCAAACAAAAAAAGGATTGGGCGATCAGCTTGGACGATGCACTATGGGCCTACCGCACTGCCTACAAAACCCCTATAGGTATGACTCCTTATCAGCTTGTCTTTGGTAAGTCTTGTCATTTGCCTGTAGAAATGGAATACAAGGCATGGAAAGCACTGAAAGAGCTCAACATGGACTGGAAACACGCTGCGGCAACTCGAGCCATGGCCCTGAACGAGCTGGAAGACTTACGAAATGAGGCCTATGAGAACAGTACAATTTACAAGATGAGGGCAAAGAAGTTCCATGATCAAGGGATTCGCTCTCAGGTCTACAGTTCAGGCGATCGAGTGCTTCTGTTCAACACTCGCCTCAGGTTCATGGCCGGAAAATTACAGTCCAAGTGGAAGGGCCCTTATACTGTCATTAATGCCTTCCCCAATGGAGTAGTAGAGTTGGCAGGCCAAGATGGCACCACTTTTAAGGTCAGTGGTAGCAACTTGAAAAGGTACTACAGCCCACAACAAGTCTGCGTTGTGGAAACATACTACCTAGACAGATCATAAAGAGAGGTAATGTCGAGCTAGCGACATTAAACCAAGCACTTGTTGGGAGGTAACCCAATAATCTCTGTTTTTCTTGTTGATTTATTAGGTTCTTAAGTCCTAGGAGAGTCGAGTCAGTTTGTGTTCAATTTAATCCCGTTTTATCGTGAAATTCGTCTGTTTTACTTTCCCACGCTCGATTTTCAAACTTATTCCTCATTCTGTTGAATAAGTTTGGGGGGATGACGGCTGGGAGCGTAAAACTTGTGTTATTTACTGTTTATTTTTGGAAAGTTCCGTTTTTATCGCTTTAGCATGATTTAGTTAGTAAGTATTTAAGTTTTTGCATTGCATGCATGCGCTTGAACATAGGGCAGTCGGAACTCATAAGATTTGTAAGCTTGAGATTGTGAAAAATCCTCCACCTGCGTTAACTGTGATTGATGATTGATTGATTTGTGGACATTGAATTGAAAATCCGCTTGCAATTGATAGCCAATGATAGGAGTCTTCTGCTTGACGAGTTGCTGTGTGAAGTGTGTTTGTACATGAAGGGACCCTAAAATTGAACTTGATGATTGTTGAGGGGAAACAAATTTTTAACCCAAGTGAGAATTGAGCCTGAATCTTTCTTTGATGTGTGACAAGGTGCGTATGCAATAATCTTCTAGAATTTGACTTGTTTCTCTCTCAAGGTTGCATAAGTGTGATAATAAAAGTAAAATGATTTTAGGCGTGTTCTTTCTTAGCCAAATCCCATACACTAACCTTAAAAATCTCCACTTGTAGCCCTTTTGAGCCTTATGAATTGTTTATTTGTTTAGAATGGGTGATGAGTGAGAGGGGAGATGATTATTTGCAAAAAGGGACCCTGAATTAATCTGGATGGGAGATTGAAAATTTTTGATTTATGAGAATTTTAAGTTTAGCTCAGAAAAATTAAAAAAAAAAAAAAAAAAAAAAAAAAAAAATTTGATGATGAAGTGGTTGAGGTTGAATGTTCAAATATGGTGTGATGATTGAACGAGAATAGGAATGAACTACTTTGCCAAAAACATCCCACCTATTTTAGGAAGCCACGTTACAACCCAATTAAGACCTATTTGATTACTTGATTTATTACACTATTTAGCAATGGAGAGATGAGAAACTTGTCAAACATATGGTAAGTGCGCATTAACCTTGAAATTGAGAGTTGTTACACAACCCAAACACTTGAGGGATGAGTGAAAACAGATGACAATGTGAGGTTTCCCTTTGATGATTGGATTGTTTGATTATTGTCTTGAATGTGCAGTACATATGGATCGTCGTGACTTTGATAGTTTGGAGACTTGTGAGGCATTGAAAAATTCGTATCTTGCATGCTGGTCTGATTTTCTGTCTATAGATTAATCGAGGACGATTAACGGTTTAAGTTTGGGGGAGTTGATAAGTTCGTTATTTCGCTAACTTATCATGGGGTTTTTGTCCAAGTTTGTGTTCAAGACATGCGATTATGATTTATATTTATGCATGATTGTGTTTTAGTGTTAGGTGGTATTATGATGGTGGAATTTTGCAGGAAATAGGCTTTGATTGAAGGAAGCTCGAGAGGGAGAATGCTGGGTATGTCTCGGCCGAGATGAAGGCTACCTCGGCCGAGATGAACCCCCGAGATGAGCACAGCACGGGCTGCCGAAGGTCGACGCAGGAGCTCCATCTCGGCCGTGACGAAGTCCATCTCGGCCGAGGTGGACGGTCGATTTGCATGCCGACACAGGTGTGAACCGGAAGGAAGAAGAATACACATCTCGGCCGAGATGGAGTGTATCTCGGCCGAGACGCGTATCATCTGGGCGAGAATTCTGACATTTCTGATTTTCCTTGCGTGCAAATCTGACCAAATGATGTTTGGGCACGATTTTTCTCACCTACCTTACCTGCAATCTTGACAAAATGGAGTCTGGGCACTATAAAATGGGGCATTCGGGAGTTGTAAAGGGCATCATTAGCATGATCATTAGTATGAGGAATTATGGTTGGAGAATATAGAGTTGTAGGAGAGAGATGTATTATTTTTGTTTTCTGAAAAAGAGAGCTGAGTGGGAACGGAAGTGAGCAGCATGGAGTTTTATTTCAGAAGAGGGAATTGAAGGGATGAAGTTGTTTTCTGTATTAAACATCCGGTTATAATGCAAAATTATTATTCCAGGTTTAATCTCTTCATGATTTATTTAATTATGAATATGTTGAACTGATCTCTTTATCAGATTCTAGGGATATAAATCTATCTTGAATACATGTTATGAATTAATTCGTTCAAATGCCTTTCCTTGATTGATTTGTTGGAATCTTGTGTTATATTATGCCTAGTTTCGTTGGCCACTTGATTAGGTTATCAGTTAATTAATTTGAGACTCATAAGGTGAAAATTGATTAACAGGAAAAAGATTTCGCAATATAATTTGGTATTCTTGTCTGAAAAAGAAAGAATTAAATTATAGGATATTATCTGTTGTTTTCTGGAGTTATTGATTATTTCTTGAGACCGAGAGGGTAAAGGATTTCAATAATCTATTTTGTAAATTGTCTTAAAACGAAGTTTGCAATATTTCTCTGATTTCCATCTTTCAAGGAATTAAATTGGCATTTGAAGAATTTATTCTACATGTTAATAAAGATAGTACTCAAATCCCTAGAATCTGAATTCTTGTATTTATTTGGACAAAATCCTAAAACTTGCGTGATTATAATAGTTCTCTGAATTCTTGTTTAATATTATTGCTGAATTTATATTACAAAAACTTTTTCAAAACTGTGATTGCCTCAAACAATTATCCGAGAAACTCTAATTCAGTACTCAAGGTTTTTCATTGTTTCATTCCCCTGGATCGATAACTTTCGGGTTTTATAAATTTATTTGCCACTATTTCTATAATTAATCTGTAGAAATTACAGTGATCACCAAGCATGATCTTGTAGATGGTCTTCCCAAGGGCGGGTTCAAGAAGGAAGGAATTTGCAAAGCTTGCCAGCAAGGCAAACAAACTAGGAAGTCCTTCAAGAACCAGTCGCCAGTCTGCCCCAGTACCAGTCAGGTACTCGAGTTGTTACACATGGACCTGTTTGGACCAGTAACACCGCAAACCATTGGAGGAAGACGATATTTGCTGGTGGTAGTCGATGACTACTCGCGCTATACCTGGGTAAAGCTTCTCAGAACCAAGGATGAGGTGAAGATCATTCTTCCAGAATTGATCATCCAAGCTCAGAAACAGAGAGAAGCTGTGGTAAAGCGAATTCGATCAGACAATGGGACTGAATTCTGCAACAGTCTGCTGATGGATTTTTGCGCGGAGGCCGGGATCAAACATGAGAGATCTACTCCAAGGCAACCGCAGCAGAATGGACTGGCAGAAAGTAGGAACAGGACGCTGAAAGAAGAGGTCCGGTCCATGCTGGCTGAGTCCGGCTTAGGACAGAGTTTCTGGGGAGAAGCGTTGGTGACTGCCTGCTACACTCAGAATAGAAGCGGGATCAACGACAGACTCCATAAAACTCCCTACGAAGTGTATTTTGGTCGTAAGCCTTCTATAGCTCATCTTCGTGCATTCGGTTCACCATGTTATATCCATAATAATGGGAAGTCGAAGTTAAATGCTTTCTCGCCTAAGGCTGATGAGGGTGTGTTTGTCGGATATGGACATCCCTCTCACAAGGGCTATAGAGTATTTAACAAGACTACCCAGCTTGTGGAAATAACATGCAATGTTGTTTTTTATGAAGCTACTTTAGTGCGCAGGACCTTACGCCAACTGGCTGAAGATGTTCCTGAGGTCGAGGATGTCAGCGACCAGTTGGGCAGGAATTCTTCCGATGCTCAACCAACTGGTTCGACTAGACCTATGAATGGATCATCTTCTCAACCAGTTACCTCAGGTGCCCATCAGCAACCTGAGAGGGTCGGTGATGCAAATGACCTTGCTGAGACCTTACACTCAATCTCCCTGAGTGGATCTAGCAAAAATCAAGGGGGAATTCCGACTGGAATCTTTGAGCCAGAAGACAACGATGAACCAGCTGGAATGGAGGTACCAGCTGATACTGACAACGTTGGTGAAGGTTCAGGAAGCCAGTCAGACAGTGGAGCTGATGAAGAAGTTCCGACTGGCGAAGGTCAACCACCAGTTGAAATTCCAGTTCCGACTGGTGAAGGTCAACTGCCAGTTGCAGTTCCAGCTCCGACTGGTGGAAATGTGGAAGCACCAGTCGTCAGGACAGAAGAACCTGTTTCACAGCCGGCACCAGCAGTCGCTGGTCCTCCCAAATGGCTGAGGGATCACCCATCCGATGCTATTCTTGGTGATCCGGAAGGTTCAGTCCAGACTCGACACGGCACTGCGCTCCTAAGTTGCTTTATTTCTCAAATGGAACCTACTTCCATAGGAGTTGCGCTAGAATCTGCTGATTGGATTAATGCCATGCAAGAAGAGCTTGCTGAATTCACTCGCAACAATGTTTGGGACTTGGTGGAGAGACCATCACATCAGTCAGTGATTGGCACCAAGTGGGTTTTCAAGAACAAGCGAGATGAGAATGGCACCGTGGTCAGAAACAAAGCTCGTTTAGTCGCCAAAGGTTACAGGCAGTGTGAAGGCATCGACTTTGATGAGACCTTCGCACCAGTTGCAAGAATGGAGGCGATACGGCTGTTCCTTGCATATGCAGCGTATCACGGCTTCACGGTATTTCAGATGGACGTGAAGAGCGCCTTCTTGAATGGCGAGCTAAAGGAGGAGGTTTATGTCGAGCAACCTCCAGGTTTTGAGATAGGCACCAAAGTGTACAAGCTGAGAAAGGCCCTGTATGGATTGAAACAGGCGCCCAGGGCTTGGTACGAAATGCTGTCACAATTCCTCACCAGCAATGGATTTCGGAAAGGGAAGATTGATAGGACTCTCTTTCTTCTCAAGGATGGTGGTGACATGCTAATGGTGCAGATCTATGTAGATGACATCATATTCGGATCAAGGAATATAACTCTCTGCGAGAAGTTTTCTCAACTGATGCAGACATCATTTCAGATGAGTATGATGGGCAAGTTAACATACTTTCTCGGACTCCAGGTCCAGCAGTCAGCTGATGGAATTTTTATCAGCCAGCGGAAGTATACGAAGGAGTTAATTCAGAAGTGTTGCCCAGAGAAAACTAAGTCCCTCAGAATACCGATGAGCACCAGTTGTCAGATATTTCTCGATGTGAAAGGTGAATCAGTTGATCCTACCATCTACCGAGGAATTATTGGATCACTTCTCTATCTCACAGCCAGCAGACCCGACATTTTGTACTCAGTCGGAGTGTGTGCCAGATTTCAAGCCAATCCGAAAAGGTCACACATGGAAGCTGCAAAGAGGATAGTAAAATATCTGAAAGGGACTGAATCTCTTGGAATATGGTATCCCAGAAATGATGAGCTTACACTCATTGGATATTCAGATTCAGACTTCGCTGGATGCCGTATTGACCGAAAGAGTACCAGTGGTACGTGTCAGTTTCTAGGACACAAGCTAATCAGCTGGTTTAGCAAGAAGCAGCACTCAGTTGCTACATCTACCACTGAAGCTGAATATGTTGCCGCTGCCAGTTGCTGTGCTCAAATAATTTGGATCAAGCAACAACTGGAGGATTATGAAGTGGACACTGGCTGTGTTCCCATCTATTGCGACAACAACAGCGCTATGTGCATCACGAAGAATCCGGTTCACCACTCTAGAACCAAGCACATAGATATTCGACATCACTTCATACGTGATCATGTCGAGAAGAAGGATGTCAGCGTTGACTACATCAGAACTGAAGATCAACTGGCTGACATCTTCACTAAACCCCTTCCAGAAGCAAGATTCAAGGAGTTGTGCATCAAACTCGGTCTTATGGAGATTGATGTGAGCCCCAATGATGAGGAAGAATGAGTCCCAGCTCTCATTCTGTTCTTGATCTTCTGAAGGACGCTGATTACGACTAAGTCCAAGCTCTTAGTTGTTTTTATTCAAGTGGTATCTCAAGATCACTGATGACTCCTACTGGCGGAACTTATCTCTCAAATGTCTAAGGAAATGAGTCCCAGCTCTCATTTCAATTTGCCAGCATAAACCATCAGTTGAAAGAGAATTGGGTCCCAGCTCCCAATTCCAAGTGATGATGAGGAGTGGATTTCTTGAAGAGAAGATTATACGGAGTGAATTGAGTCCAAGCTCTCAATTCTTTCAATCTTTCAAGTTGTTAGCAGACAACTGGCGAATTTTCTACGACTGATGAAATTGAGTCCCAGCTCTCAATTTATCCAAGTACTCGGGAGCCAGTCGTAAGTATCAGTTGTCAACTGGTAAGGAGGCCATGCTGACAGGGGGAAGTATGCGACTGGTATATGCTACTGATGACCAGTCATGCCAGCTGTCTCAGAAAAGGCGGGATCGTTCAAATCCGAGTAGCGTGTACAGTCCTCAGAATTTAATGCGGCATTTAATGCCACATTTAATGTGCACAGTATCTGCGCAGTCCGACGCTTGGTTAACACCAATCGCTGCGTGCCACGTCAGCTCCACGTCGTGGCGCCCGTCAGCACGACCGCGCACGTCACCACAGGGAATCGGGTCTGCTGATGACCGTCGATCCTCGCGTGCTGAGTGTTGATCCTGGACGTCTGATCCTGCATGGCCCGAGTATAAATACCCGATCACTTCCTTCGGGTTAACCTTTATGTTTCCCTACTTTCAGAACCCTAATATCTTTCAAAATTCTCTCATCTTCCCTTGAAATTTTCTGAACCTTGAATCTTTCTGAAGTCACGGCATCATCTTCTCAACGTCCAGCTGATGACCCTTCATCTACATCTACATCATCCTCGTCTGGTTCACCAGACCTACCAGTAGCTGAAGCTCATATGCCTACGTATACTGGCATAGTGAAGATCGAAGATATCGATTACACCTATCCGTTCGCCCGACTGGTTCAGTTGAACAGGCCGGCGACCAGGCGACAGCTCTCTAACGCACAGATAAGGGCTGCTCAAGTCCAAAAGGAGAAAATTTTGAATGAGAAACTGGCCCTGAAAAATTTCGGGGAGGAGCTGATGGAGATGATTGATCGAGAACAGCTTCGACAGTACCTCACGGCGACCCCCACGACCTTCCACCCTCATATGGTTGCGGAGTTCTATGCTAGGGCGGTTATTGCTGACGACAGGAAGTCGTTCACCACTTCAGTTTTTGGCCACCTGATCACCGTCACCGCGGAATACCTCGCCAATCTCTTCGGACTGAGGAATGAAGGAGAGGAAGTGGCCACGTATCATCAGGATGATACAGTGGAATTCCGGAGGAGGTGGGCGCAGTGGAAGAAGCCAGAAGTCACCGTCTTCCGGACTGGAATGAGGAAGTCAGAAATGGAAGAATATTGGCAGATGGTGTGCGACATTGTGGTGCGCATGCTGCAATGTGAGGTCGGATCGTACGCCGAGCTGAGCCTGCGCAAGTTTTCAGTGATGTGTGCGCTTGTCGACGGGGTTGAGGGCAACTGGGCTGAATTCTTCTTCGGCCGGTTGCTGGAAAATGTAGACAGAAACATCACTATTCCGACTGACGGCAGGTTTGCTCACGCCGTATCCTTCGGGCTGAGGATCAGCCACATCTTGGAAGTGGAATTGGGTGATGGCGTGGATCAGGGGGAACAGCTGGTTGGTTCCGACTTCATACCAGCCACGAAGGTGAAGCTGCCTCACCCAGATTACAAGAAGCCACGCAGGCTGAAAGGGAAGTCAGCAGTGGACCCTGCTGAGGTCGTTTCTGAGGAGGACTCAGAAGACCTGGGAGAGCAAGTGCCAGCTGTGGCTCTCCCACTGACTGATGAGGCTAGGGCTGAGCTGAAGAGAAAGCGCGAGCTCGAGTCCCTATTTGTCTCGATGGAAGGCGCGGTGGCTGAGGCGACTGGTATCCACCCACGGGACGTACAACTTGTACCAGTCACCAAGAAGCCATCCCACAAGAAGCCTAAGACTTCCCAGCACCAGCAGCCACCGTCAGCTGTTGCATATGACCCTGAGTCTGGGAAGATCTCCATCCCAGTCAAGAAGTCCATTCTGGGACTGACTGAGGAAGAGTCGCTGGAGAGGATGACCCGTAAGCGAAAGAGGGTTCAGACCAGAGCTCAGAAACTGGTCGAGCAAGCAAAGAAGGAGCAGCAAGCCTCCATAGTAAGGAAGAAACAGGCCCAGGCAAGGCTGAAGGCCTTGGCCGACCAGCGTAAAAGAGAGGCTGAGCTGGCAGCCCGCGATGAAGCCTATGCAAAGGTGCAGGCTGAGCATGAGGCCAGACGTCAGGCGCAACTGGCGGAGCAGGTGCACCAGGTGGCTAAAGGCAAATGGGAAGTTTCCCCAACTACAAGTGCAAGGCCACCAGCACCAGCTCCAGGCGAGATCTTATCCGATGAATCCTTTACTCGCCTGCTGGTGATGGGCGCTGATGAAGATGTACTATCCCTTGTGGATGAGTACCAAGAGGAGGAGGTCGCTGAAGTCCCTCCACCCGCGCAAGGGGGTGGTGGAGGTGAAGAAGACCCACTGGCCGCGCAAGGGGGTGCCAGTGGAGGAGAAGAAGAGCGGGCGACCACCCCGGTAAAACTGGCGAGCTTCTCGGATGTCAGTTCTGAATCCGAGGATGCAGAGGAGCCAAGGGCTGAGGAGCCAGAGCAGGAGCCAGCTGAGGAGGTGACACATTACTCCATGGTGCAGAGGATGGAGCCAAGGGATCTGTTCCCAGACATTGATGATAAGGCTCGTCGTCCTGCCAGTCGCCCCCGATCTACAGATGCCTCGACATCAACTTCCAGGCGACCAGCAGCATCCTCTACATCACCAGCTAGGCGTGCACGTACGGAAAGGCGACCTTACATGCTCTGCATCCAAGAGCATCAACTGGTTGATGAGGATACCTTCTAGTCGAGAGTGACAGGGGTGCACCGGTGGGAGCACCGCGGGGAGATAGCATTCTATAATTCACGAGTGCCTGAGCCTTCAGCATTCAACATCATCCCCTTCAGCGGACTCCCCCACCAGTCGGTATACGCTTCGAGGATCTCTGACTGGTGCCTGCCCCTGCAGCCAGTGGAATACTACAATTCCACTCTCTATGAGTATGCTGAAAACATCACGGCGGAGGTGGAGAATGCCGTCAATGACGAAATGATATCCAGCTACCGAAGACTCTGGAGGGTGGATCCGGAACTATGTCTAGAGTTCCGGAGGTGGAGGATTTTTGATCGATGCCAGCGCCTGCTGACAGTGGAGAAGCGAGCGGTTCTCTATGCCAGGCTGGGTCTTGGCTACTGGAGAGCGGAGGAGGAGTGGGCTCATGCCTTCATGGGCACTGATCCTGATTGCCCCCAGCAGCTGTCTACAAGGAGGATCAAGCGACGCTTGCTGAAAATCGCTGAGTATAGGCAGCTGACTGGAAGCTCCGGCCTCCCGCCACTGAAAAGGATCAAGTTACCTTTCCTCCAGTTTCGAGTCACCAGTCGGGGGTACCAGCTGACGTACGCGCTCCGTCGCCTCAAAGTGCTGGTTACCCTCTCGAGGATCCCTCCCTACCATGCTAAATTGTTCGACATGGCTGCCTGCGCTCTGCTGGTAGATCACTTAGTAGAGGAGGATCCCTCTCGTGGTTCGTGGCTGACCCTTGCCGTCCCTCCTGTTCCTATTGTCTCGGGTGATCTCGTCCCTGATTCTATGGACTGGCAAGTGGTGGATTTCACAGCCCCACCCATTTTTGGACAAGTCCAGCCAGCTCCAGCAGCAGTGCCAGTAGTGGAGCCAGCAGCTGATGTACCAGCAGAGGAACCAGCAGCAGCTGCAGTGCCAGCGGAGGAGCCAGCCCCGATGGAGATATCAGCTGAATCCGAACCAGCAACGGCTCCTTCCGCAACTGATGTACCTTCCTCTTCCCTTGAAGTATCAGCGCAGCCAATCTCCGAGATCCATCCTCCTGCGCAGCTTCTTGCACTCATTGATGCCAGGATGGACCAGCGCTTCGCCAGCTTCCGAACTGAAATGACTCAACAGATGGAGTCTGTAACCGCTGGAGTGTCCTCCTTTTTGGCGCGGATCCAAGAGGGGGAAAGTGCGCGAGCACGTGCTGAGGCTGAGAGAGCCCGTCTTGCTGAAGAGGAGAGGAGGATTGCTGCTGAGGAAAGGGAGAAGAGCAGACAAGATATGGCAGCACTCACTGAGATCCTGAGGTCGCTCACAAGCAGAACTCAATCACCAGGATCATCTTCTCAGCCATAGTCTAGCTTCTTCATTTTGTTGTAAGTATTTGTATCTCTAGACTAGTCAGTTATCCTTCCTGTACATGTAATGCTACATCATTAAATGGATTGATTACTGACAAGTTGATGACAATTCCTCATTGTCCAACAAATTGTCTAAGTATTTACTTACCAGCTGAACTTACACTTCCAGTGTAATCAGCACCAGCACTCGTATCACACACTTTAAATCTCTTTGCTCTGATCTCAATTCTCATATTTTAAACGAGCAATATCCCTCCTGGTTTGAGGGGGAAGATTTTTAGTTAGAGCTGATGTGAGGAAGTATTTTTATGGGTTTAGATCTGATAGGCTTTTTTGTAAAACCCTTAAATCTTCTGTAACTTTCCTCATCAGCTGAGTGCTCGCTGGTTAGGCTTTGATCGCACCAAAAAGGGGGAAATTGTTGGGAAATTTGGCTAAGTTTCCTTTCCCCAGTAGCTACTTGTTTAGATTCTAGTTTTGGTGTTTTGGTGGATCAAATCCTAAGTCCTACCAGCGTCAGTTGTCTCTAGATAGCTCTAGTTCTCAAATGTAAAGTCCTGTTTAGGTCTTTTGAGTTGTAAGTCGCAGCTGATCAAAGACTCATGCTGACACTGTTCACCAGCATGAGAAGTGCTTACCACTGGCTACTGTTCACCAGTTGGGAAAGTCTCATCCGAAGGCGGCTAACAAGACTCGTGCTGACACTGTTCACCAGCATGAGAATAGCTAATGACTGGTTACTGTTCACCAGTTGGGAAGGATTTTACCAGCAGGCGGCTGACAAATCCTACCAGCAGAATACGTGTTCTCACTGACACTATTCACCAGCGGTGAAGCCACCAGTCATGGGAGATTCCAAGAAAGGGTTAACATCAGACATATTGGTAGACTTAGATTGTGCCAGCGCAAGTCACCAGCAGAGACTGCCAGCACAAGATCACCAGAATGATCTACCAGTTGGATGTTACCAGCAGAATTCCAGATTCTCTCTCCCAGAGTCTTAGAGACAAAAAGAAGATTCGTCGAGGAATTAACTGACAGAGTATGACTTTAAGGAGGATACCTTAAAGTCTATCAGTTCAAGACACCAGTTCCGAATCCTCGTACTGACGAATAGTCCCGTTCTGACATAAAGAGATCAATGTCAGATAAAGTGGACAAAAGCATGGCGCTTTCCGGAAATTCCTACCTGCCGCCGTCTGAAGGACATGCGAGGACAGAGACCTTTTTCCGGATGTGTCCAAACGGCTAGAAGATTTGAATCGGATCCCTCGGCTATAAATACCTGGGATCCATCAACATTCAATACTCTTCACCTACCGAAAGACTGCAAATTTATTACGCTCAAGCAAGTAGAAGCAAAACACTTTCGAGGCCTTTCTATAGGCTATCCGTGTGTTGATTTATTCAAACACGAGACTTCAAGCTTCCAGCTTGTAAGTTACTGATCTCTTTGGTGTTCTTTCTCTTCTGAGGAAGTTCACAGCAGCTCTTGTGCCAGCCAGCACTTGAGTTATTACGGGCTTTTGCCGTATTGAGAAGATACGTTCTTGGGAGAACTAAACACCCAGTGAAGCTGTGGAGGTTGAAGTGACGTGCTCGCACTCCACCAGCTGATCAGAGTTGAAGAAGGAAACAAGACCGGGAGCGGTTGATCTAGCGAAGTGGTGGACAAGGGTCGCACCAGCTAGAGATAGATCGTAGGCAACTTGTACCTGATTACTCTATAGTGAATTTCCAGTGCTACGACTGGAGAGTGGACGTAGATCAGTTGATCGAACCACTATAAATCCTTTGTCTTTTATCAGCTTTCTGCATTTTATACTGATTTAAAACCCAGCACCCAAGTGCTGGTGTATATCTGAAAACTGATATAACTGTGCAAACAAGGCTAAAAATATTCTAAGTCTTGAGCTACCAGCTGACGAGCCAGTCGCCAGTCAGCTGAGTACACAGAGTGCAAGTTGACTTACCAGCTGACAAGGTCCCAGTCAGCTGAGTAACCAGCAGAGTGCAAGAAACGATTAATCACATTTTCCGCTGCTAAGTTATACCCTGATAATCCGGGACCAACAGAAGGCACCACATTAAGTACGTAACCTGCTGTCTCCAATGCGTAGCCCCAAAACGAAATTGGTAAGTTTGCGTAACTCATCATTGATCTTACCATCTCTAGAAGAGTCCTATTTCTTCTTTCAGCTACACCGTTTTGCTGGGGAGTACCCGGTGCAGTCCACTGGGATGTAATCCCATTTTCTGACAAATATTGCAGGAACTCATTGCCGAGGTATTCGCCACCGCGGTCAGATCGCAGTGACTTGATAGTTTTCCCGACCTTCTTTTCTACTTCAGCCTTGAACTCTTTGAATTTCTCAAAGCATTCAGACTTGTAGCGAAGCAGGTAAACGTATCCGTACCTTGAGTAATCGTCAATGAAAGTGACGAAGTACTCGTACCCTCCACGAGCCTGTGTGGACATCGGTCCACATAAGTCAGAATGGATTAATTCCAACACTTCCTCTGCTCGAGACTGACTAGCCTTGAAAGGCCTAGTTGACATCTTGCCCTCGATGCAGGATTCGCAGACTTGATAAGGTACAGCCCGGACTAGGTCCAATGTACCATCATCTGCAAGTCTCTAAATCCGCTTCAAGCTGATGTGACCCAGTCTCAAGTGCCAGAGATATGTAAGATCCTTATCAGAAGAAGTAAGTTTTCTCTTTCTAGGATTATCAATTAGGGATGAATTACATGCAATACTTAAGGACAAATTTGATCAAAGCAACATAGAGATTGTAAATAAACTTACCATAATGGATAACATTGTTATTACCAATGATAAATCATAAATAACAAATATCCATAATAGTTGATGAAATTTGTCCTGCCGATAAACCACGGCCCAGAAATATATTCTCAATGTACTTTAATTCATCAAAACATAAAGAAAAGAAAACTCCATGAAGTTCCGTCATAAAACGATGCCTTCATCCAGTTTGGTATCTTCTTGCCATCATTCACCAGCCTTGTCGGCACGGTCCCCTGCAAAGTACAACAACATGATCAACAAGTTAGTGCTTACAGCTCTAAAAGAGCAACAACTAACTCTAATCATGCTTACAGTTATACATAGAAATGGCATACCCTGTCTAGCCTTGTGGGCCTGACAATCTTTCCTCCAATGTCCTTTCTTACCACACCTGAAAACACTTGTCCCTCGAAGTCTCCGCCATAGGCTTATTAACAGCTCCCACGTCCTTCGTAGTTACCTTTCGAGCCTTCTTCTTAATCGCTCTTTTCGGCTTCATACCTTTCGATACAGCAGAGTGATTACCAGAAGTAGCTAAGGCAACCTTCTAAGGATTCATAATTGATTCCACTGCCATCAAGTCATTGAGCAACTCGTAAAGAGTATACTCCTTCTTGTTCATGACAACAATCAGTCTGAAACTCTCAAAGAATTTGGGTAGAGAGTTCAGTATGATATCGACCTTAGCCTCATCATCGATACCTCCACTGTGCACAGTTAGCTCATCCATGAGGTGAGTCATGGAAACTACGTGCTCTCTCACTCGTTGTAATAGTCTACTTCCTCTTGCGAGGATTCAGTAGTAGGCACTTATAGGACTAAGTACTTGTAGAACGAACATGTGTTCTTCTACAATCAGGATGTATTCAAGGTTGCGTTTCCATTCCAGGAAGTTTGGACCAGTTAGAGAATTTTGTGCGAGAATGTTGATCACATTAGACATAGACATATCTGAAACAATAAAGAATCTTAAATAAGAACATACATGTTGAACTTCGAAAACAAATGCATTGAAAAACTTTTAATAAATCAAATAAAAATGTTTTCCACTAATTGCCCAAGAGTTCCCACCGCAAGCTACACTCGTAGACGTTTATGATGTCACCCTCAACCAGAACTGCAGGTTTTAAGCCCCAATCCATTTAATTTCACTACCATGTCAGAATGCTTTTGACACTTGAAATTAATAATTAGTGAAAACCTTATACCAAGCCATCTCTCAAGAACAGGGATGCAATTCTTGCATTATATTCTAAGATGCTTCTAAGCAATTAACCACAAATTTAACTCCGGCCAAAAGAGACAGTTTAGCATGGGACATAACCATACCGCACAGCCCTTAAAGCTTTTGTTATCTATAAATTAAATCAATCCTAGAATACTTGTGAAAGAGGTCTACGCAGCTACACTCGTAGACGTTTATGCAAAGCCCTCCCACTATTCACATGATTTAAATTGTTTGTCTAGAAATCCCAACAACCGTACCCATGCACCACCGGGAACTAGCAAGCTACACTCGTAGATGTTTACTAAAACGAGAGATACACTTACAGCCTAGGACCGCTTTGTGGAGGTCTATTGATTTTAATTAAAAAATCTGCATAGTATTTTTCTTTTAAAAGGTTTCTTTATGCGCACACATAATTTCCTTTTGTCATTATATTTTCCAAATTTTTGCATGTAATTAAACAAGCCCAAAAATTCCCAAAATATAATCCAACAAAAGAAATTAATCACATAAGCATGCTTGAAAAGCTGTAAATAATAAAAGCAGTAAATCATGCTTTTCCTATTATCTACACATGCTTAATTGCGCACATAAATAAATCGCATATCATACGAGGACAATTAAGGCAAACAAAAATTCCTCGAGGCCCCAAAAATAGAAAATAAAATCTATCTATTACAAATTTGAATTTTGAATTAATTTGGATAAATCCAAATCTTTTCAAATCTTCCAAATCTCCAAGGGCCTTCAAATCTGGATACACCAAATCTTTTAGATTTTTAGGCCTTTGTGATCTGATGATTTCCCCTAACCCTAATGCAAACCCTAGGGTTTACACAGGATTGCACAAACCACCAAAACACGAGCCACCGCGACGGGACAGCAGCAGCCGACGACGACCGAAGCCGCCGCCGCCAGGCTAGCCCCGCGCGCCATGCGCACGCGCCGCGCCCGCGCGCGCCCTGCGTGCCGCGCCGCGCCATCGTCACCCGCCGTCGTCCTCGCCGGCCCTGCATCGGTTCCGTCTTCGTTCATCGTCCTCGATCCGTCCAATTAAAAATTTGAAAATTACAGAAAATCTATTCTATTACAATTTTAAAATCTACACTAATCTCGAAATTTCTCGTGATTTTACAAAAATAATTCAGCCCTACACGGATAAACCACTGCGGGCTGAATCAACGGGTTGCCACGAGGAGCAAAAACCAAACATCCACAAAATAAATGCATACATGCATATAGAATTCAATTATGAACAATAGAGCCATATATCAGAAACCTGACTCTGATACCAATTGTAGGGTTTTCACGTGAACCGAATCACCAAAACCAAACTGAACCGGATCGATCTATGGATATTGCTCATAATTCAAATTCTCAAAACCCTAGCATGCTCCTATGAATTTAATACAAAGATTGTGGATTTAGGGTTTACCGTAACTCCGTCGAGTCTGAACCGATCTTTCGCATTTGAATTCCAAATCTCAATTCAACCACGCGATTCGATTTAATCTGCGGAAACAGAAATTAGAATACTAATTTTGAGAATAAATAAAAAAACCGAAAGAGAAGAAAAAGAAATATGTTCTCCAGATTAGATCTTCAGGGCTGTGTCCCAATGATGTTCAGTTCTACTACTGGTGAGGACTCCGTAGATCTGTGTTCTGAGCAGGACCAGAATCGAAATTCTCCTCCTCTCTCTCCAAAGTCGGCGCCCCCTTCTCTCTCTCCTAGGTTTAGTGTGTTTCAACTGTCATACAACTTATGAGAGAGAGCTGTCTATTTATAGACATAGGGTTTTATGCCTAATGGGCTCTTTGGGCTCAATTCAGCATATTTAATTGGGCCAGACCTGGGACCTAATGCAAATAATAAAGTGGGCCTTTAAATTAATTAATTCCCATGTCCACAACTCAAGACACAATTAATTAATTAATATTAATTCTTTTTCACCATAGAATTAATACTGACCTACCCCTTTATTACCACGTTGTGAGAACGGGCTGCATTTAATTGGGAATCCCCATATTTAAGGTTACCGGACATTCATTAATGAATCGGAGCCTCTGACAAGCTCTATCTACAATTAATTAATATCTTATTATTCCTGAGTAGTACCACTCAAACCTTATCACTCGTGCCTGAACTTAATCAGCCTGCAGGACTTTGGCACGATGAATGTTATTGAGCTCCTCAGGAAATGTCCCCATCCTATTACTTGGATATGGATACCTAAACCCAGTCTCAGGCAGTACTACATGAACCGCTGTTACCCAAGATGCGGATATACGAGCGCGCTGTATTGGCTCTCCACCATGGCAAGTCAAAGCAACAGTCAATCCGTGCAAACCCCAGAACCTTCGTTAGGGTTTGGACTCAATCAAAACAAGATCTTGTATTTGCTGATGTCAGACAGACAAATACATCTCAACGGTCCATCAATACGCCACCCCTTGCGTACCAGCATGTCAAGTAACCAAGACAGACTACCTATTCCGACAATGCCGCAGCCATCCGGACAGACGTATCCTCATACGATGTCTCGGATGTTATCAGGTTTATGTCTCACTAGGTCAAGTGATCATACTGTCTTCTGCGATCTACAACACGCCGTATGATCGTCCCTATCGGTGAGACAAGAGGATACCTTTGTTCATACATGTAAGATTGTTAACAGATAGGAGAAATAAACCGTTGTATACTCATTGTAATAAATGCTTTCAGTATACAAAACCCATCACATAAGACGATTGATTGCAGGGATTTCTTGCGGGAAATCCAAAGATTACTTGAAAGGGACCATCTACAGCAGTTCAAAGGGAACATGAGAAATAATACTTGGAAGAGGGGATAAGGGAGAGAAACCCAAGTGAAAGGACCTGCCACAGGAGCCAATCGAGTCCTAGTGCCGGAAGAACCGAGGATAGAGAAAATGATACATATGATCTCGGGTGGGCTGTCGATGGCAGGGTCTTCTCGAAATGCACATAAGTGCTATCAAAGGGAAGCACGGAATGTGGACTCGATAAGGCCATCGTGGCTTTCAATAGAAGAAATAACTTTTGGACCGTCGGATTCGGAAGGAGTCAGACATCCCCACGATGATGCACTGGTGATTGAGTTACTAATAGCAAATTGTCGAGTGAGGCGAATTTCGGTAGATAGTGGATCTTCCTCAAATTTAATATTCATGAAGGCATTCAATGGGATGGGAATCTCAAAGAAAAATCTAATGCCGAACACGAGTCAGTTGGTGGGCTTTAGTGGCGAGCAGTTGATACCTATCGGAGAACTCTATTTGCTAGTGTATTCGGAAGGAATCAATATGTTAGTGCGATTACAAGTGGTGGATGCAGACTCGTGTTACAATGTTATAATGGGACAACCGCGGATGCACAAATTGTAGGTTGTTCCATCTTCTTTCCATCAAGCTATCAAATTCCCAACTCCTTGGGGAGTTAGATCGATAAAAGGAGAAGACATACGACTCGAGATTGTTTTTCTATGAACCTTCGAACAATTGGGGTCATTTAGAATCAAGATGAAGTGAAAAAAGCGAACCTTGAGGAGGGAAATGATACGAAGGCTACCTATATAGGTCACAATTCGACCAAAAGTTTTCAGAGAGAGTTAACAGCATTCCTGCAAGCAAGGCGGAATACATTTACATTCGAACACTCGGAAATGCCAGGTATAGACTTGTCTGTAATTTCACACCGGTTAAAGGTAAACAAATCCTTCAAACGAGTCCATCAGAAAAGAAGTTGGCTCGCTCCAGAGAAAACAGAAGCAGTAGCTGAGGAAGTTCATTACTTGTTGAAAGTGAACTTTATAAGAGAAGTCAAATACCCAGAGTGGTTGGCAAACGTGGTGGTTGTGAAGAAAAAGAACGGGAAGAATAGGGTTTATGTAGACTATACTGACCTGTATAAAGCCTGCCCAAAGGAGTCGTTCATTCTCTGGTACATTGACAGGTTGGTACGATCGCAGGAAATAGGAAATTTCGTTCATGGATGCTTTTTCAGGTTACAACTGAATCAATATGTTCTCACCGGATGAAGAAAGAACTGCCTTCGTGACAGACCAAGGAATCTACTGTTACCGGGTAATGCCAATCGGCCTGAAGAACGCGGGATCTACGTACCAACGTCTGATGAACAAGATGTTCGCACCGCTGATTAGAAAATCGATGGAAGTCTATATTGACGATATGATTGTCATCATCGAACGAGCAGGAGCACATAAGATATTTGTCTGAAGCCTTCAACATACTAGCAGAATACAACATGAAGTTGAACCCAATGAAATGTCAATTCGGTGTTTCATCTGGCAAATTTTTGGGATATGTAGTGAGCAGGTAGGGAATCGAGGCTGATCCAAATTAAATAAGGGCTATTCAAGACCTTAAAGCTCCAAGTTCGATCAAAGAATTACAAAAAATGATTGGAAAGTTGGTAGCATTGAGCAGATTTATGTCAAGGTATTCAGATCGAACCTCAAAGTTCTTTGAATTGCTAAAGAAGGCGAAGCGGTTTGAATGGACGAATGAATACAAAGAGGCCTTTGCATTGATTAAGGAATACCTGTCGACCGCACCGGTGATGGTCAAGCCGAAGTCAGGGGATGTGTTGTATCTCTACTTGGCGGTATCAGAAGGAGCTGTAAGTGTTGTACTGGTCAGGGAAGATAATAAATCACAACAACCAGTTTACTATGCAAGCCGAGCATTACTCGACACGGAGACTAGATATTCAGTGCTCGAAAAATTGGTGTTATCGCTACTAATGGCATCGAGGAAATTGAAACTCTACTTCAAATCCCATGAAATAGTAGTGGTATCCAGTTTCCCAATAAAGAATATACTAGCCAAGCCGGATCTCTAAGGAAGGATGATAAAGTGGGGAGTAGAGCTGGGGGGCTATGGACTGCGATTTGAACCTCGCAACGCCACAAAGTCTCAAATACTAGCAGACTTCATCGCTGAGTATACCCCAGAAATGCACATGCAAGCTGAGATTAAATTAAAGGAGTCGGACTATGATATTGAATTCTGGAATCTACATGTCGATGGATCCAGCAATTCTAAGGGGGCTGCAGCCGGGATACACCTTAAATCCCCGCGATGAATAATTTATCAAAGGGCCATAATATTAGAGTTTCGTGCTACAAATAATAAAGCAGAGTACGAGGCTTTGATAGCTGGAATGCCGTTAGCACTTGAACTGAAAGTAAAAAAAAACTTCAAACCGAGTCAGACTCACAATTGATCGTCTATGAATTTTCAAGTTACTTTCAAGCCAAAGATTGTAGGATGGTGGCTTATTGCAATGTGGTGAAGGAATTTGAGGCAAGGTTCGAGCAACTCCAACTAAGCCATATTTTAAGGGAACAAAACTTGGTAGTTGATGCTCTAGCAAATTTGACAGCTTTGATAAATGCTAACTTCCCTCGGTTAATTCCTCTGACTACAACTTTGTGGCCAACGACTCGAGATCATGGCCAACAGGATCAAGCCAAAATGTTTATAATTGTCAATTTGAATTCGTGGATAAGCCCGATAGTGTCCTATCTCAGGGGTGAAACACTCGAACAAGGTCCAGAAGCAATAAGGACAGTACGAAGGGCAGCAAGGTTCATTTTGATAGACGAGAGTTTATACAAGAAATCTTTTGAAGGACCTTGGCTACAATGTGTCAACAAAAGTGACGCATCGTCCATTCTTTCAGAAGTGCATTCAGGAAGCTGTGGAAATCATTCGGGCCCAAGAAGTTTGTCATATCAAATCATAACTGTGGGGTTTCATTGCCCAACAATGAAAAAGATTCGAAGGACTTCGTAAAAGGTGCAAAAAATGTCAAAGGTTTTCAAACCTGAGCCACAAAAAGTCCGAGATGTTACACACCAACCTTCCAGTTTGGTCGTTTCATAGATGGGGGATCGACATAATTGGAAAGATGCCAAGGGCAAAAGGTGGGAGAGAATATGTTGTGATAGCAACTAATTCATTCACGAAATGGGTGGAAGCCGAGGCGTTAACAAGAATCCGAGACATAGATATGATCAAATTTGTGTGAATAAATATCGTGTGTCGATTTGGACTGCTGAGAGAGATAATAACTGATAACGGAAGACAATTTTCCAGCAAAAGATTCATGGATTACTGTGAGAGCCTTGGAATAAAGTTGTTATTTTCAACCCCAAGGTACCTAGAAGCAAACGGTCTAGCGGTGTCGACGAATAAAACAATATTAAACACGATGAAAAAGAAGCTGGGGGCTTCGAAATCAGCTTGGGCGGAAGAATTACTAGCCATCATAAGGTCATACTGGACCACACATAGAACAAGTACTGGAGAAACGCCATTCTCGCTCGCTTATGGGTCTGAAGCAATGACACCTGTTGAAGTGATGAAATTCGGACCTCGTGTCGAGATCTTTGACGAGGAGTCAAAACAAGCAAGGCAATTCAAGTCTCTGGAATCACTGAAAGAAAGAAGGATCGAAGCACTCAGCTGAATGAAAGAAAGACAGAAGATAGTGGATCGTTACTACAACAAGTCAGTGCGCTCGAGTACGTTAAAGGTCGGTGATTGAGTTCTAAGGCAAGTGTTCTAAAACACGAAGGAGTCAAATGTCGGGAAGTTGGGATCGAACTGGGAGTAGGGGTGTGCAATCGGTCGGTTCAGTTCAAAACCGACCGATAATTCCAAAACTGATACAACCGAATCGATATGGAGAACCGACCGATAACCAACCGATAAGCATTATGAACCGAACCGATAATATCATCGGTTCGATTCAAACCGATAAGCACAATTGCTGGCAACATTTCTAAAAAATACAATTTGCTGAATTATTTTAAAAAACGTTCTTGGAGCTTGAATGCACAGCCGAGCAGGGGGCGCCGAGCAGGGGCCAGTGCGGTGACCGAAGAGATGGGAGCAGCCGAGCGTGAGCAGACCGTGCCTGTGAGCAAGCAGCCGAGTGACGAGCCGAGCAGGAGAGGCCGAGCGCGAGCAAGAGAGAGATCGGTGTACGGGCGGCGGGCAGGGTAAGGGGCTGGACGGCAAGAGGCGCTGTGCGGCGGGCTGGGTAAAGGGGTTGGAGTCGATAGCTGCAGTCGGGTGGGTGTTGGGAGAATGGAGATACAGATACTAGGGTTCATGCACGTTAATTAGGAATTTAGGAGAATAGGAATAGGATATATCATATATTTTAGATTTTAGGAATTAATAAAATATTTTATAAATATATATATATATATATATATATATATATATTATAATTAATATACTATCGGTCGGTTTATCGGGTAAAAATTTGAAAACCGATAACCGACCGATAACTAATCGGTTTTTACCCTTCCAAATCAAAAACCGACCGACCGATAACCGAACTAACCGAATTTGATCGGTTCGATCGGTTTTCTTCAGTTTTTTTAGTTTGGTTCGGTTCTTGCACACCCCTAACTAGGAGGGTCCTTACATAGTATATGAAATCGTCAATAACGGTGCTTACCGTATTGTATCTCCGAGTGGGGAAACTGTTCCGAATGCATGGAACATCAAATACTTGCGAAGGTTTTACTTTTGATGTAATGTTACATTAGCTTAAGAAAACAAAAAGAATAAGGATTGCGCATCAAAAGGCTTTAAAGTTCATTCCATACTGATAGTCAATAACATTGCAACATTTCAAAATAATATGATTCGAAAACAAAAAAAAATACTAGTTTGAAACCAAAAATCTTAAACATTGCCACAAAGCGAAGAGCACAATGTTTTGAAAAAAGCAGATGCATCTTAAATCGGAGGGGTGCGAGGCGGATTTTTATCTTGAACATCCTTATCAACCACAGACCTCTCTCGATCCTCACAATTTTTCAACCTCGATTCCTCATCCCGATCTAATTCCTCAAATTCTTCCTCGACTGTGTTGATCGGAAGAAAGCTAAGGTCAAGATCGGGATACTTCACGAGGATAGCCTTTCGGACGTTCATTGTTGCAAGATTAGCAAGGCCGTCAAACATCGGGCCACCAAGAGGAGTCCTCATCAGCTAATAAAGATCAAGTACTCCCGCCTCTGACTGAGCCTTAGATAAAGCCTCGTGAGGTGCTTGAGCCTCAGATCAAATCGCCTCAAGCTCTGCTCTCGATTGGCAAGTTGAGCAGCCTGCACATCGCAGAATTGCTTTTCAGACTGGAGTTCCTGAACCGCTGAAAGTTTGTCTGAATTAAGCTGTTCGACGAGCTTCTTCATGGCCTCGAGCTTCGCGGAGGTAGTGGAAAGAGACTCAATCGCATCATCCCTCTCTTTCTCAACAGTAGCCATCAACCTACCGATAGCAACTCGGTCCCTCTTCTCCTCGGCCACAACTTGCACTGCCTTGTAAAAAACTGAACGAAGGCCTTCAAAATTCTGTTTCAAGAAAAGGTAAAGTTATTCTGTGGACACGCTAAAATAAAAGAAAAGTAAAAAAAACCACTCGACTCAACTCACCCTCAAAGTGTTGAAAGAATAATCCATAAACTTCTTGATTGCACCAGCGGAAGTCAACCACGGGGGTTTGCCCCAAGCAATGCTCACAAACGTGAAAAAGTCACCCCCGTCGCTCGCAATGAGTCGACGTTCTTGTAGGGTTTTTACGTGAATCGAATCACCAAAACCAAACTGAACCAGATCGATTTATGGGTATTGCACATAATCTAAATTTGCAAAACCCTAGCATGCTCCTATGAATTTAATAACCAGTATTGTGGATTGAGAGATTACCGTTATTCTGTCGAGTCTGTACCGATCTTTTGCGTTTGAATTCCAAACTTCAATTCAACCACGCAATTCGATTTTATCTGCGGAATCAGAAATTAGAAATCTAATTTCTAAGATAAATTCAAAAATAAAGAAAAGGAAGAAATAGGATTTCTGTTCTCCAGATCAGATCTTCAGGGCTGTGTCCCAATGCTGTTCAGATCTACTACTGGTGAGGACTCCGTAGACCTGTACTCTGAGCAGGACCAGAATCGAAATTCTCCTCCTTTTCCTCTCCAAAAACGGCGCCTCTCGCTATCTCTAGGTTTAGTGTGTTTCAACTGTGTTACAACTTATGAGAGAGAGCTGTCTATTTATAGACCTAGGGTTGTAAACCCTAATGGGCCTTTTTGGGCTCAATTCAGCACACTTGTTAGGCCAGACCTGGGACCTTATGCAAATAATAAAGTGGGCCTATAAATTAATTAATTCCCATGTCCACAACCCAGGACACAATTAATTAATTAATATTAATTCTTTTTCACCACAGAATTAATACTGACCTACCCCTTTATTACCACGTTATGAGAACGGGTTGCATTAATTGAGAATCCCCATATTTAAGGTTACCGGACATCCATTAATTAATCGGAGCCTCTGACAAGCTCTAACTACAATTAATTAATATCTTATTATTCCTGAGTAGTACCACTAAAACCTTATCACTCGTGCCTGAAATTAATCAGCCTGCAGGACTTTGGCACGATGAATGTCATTGAGCTCCTCAGGGAATGTCCCCATCCTATTACTCGATATGGTTACCTAAACCCAGTCTCAGGCGGTACCACACGAACTGTTGTTACCCAAGATGCAGATATACGAGCACGTTACTTAGGCTCTCCACCATGGGACCTAATGCAGATAAACCGTTGTATACTCATTATAAATGCTTTCAGTATACAAAACCCATCAGTTCTTAAATTACACATTCTTTTTTTTCAACAGCAATCTGGAGAGACTGAATGTGAACCTTCCATAGAAAAGAAAATAGTTCGGTTCTCAGAGTCCCCCTGAGTTAAATAAAAAATATCACGCTCTTGGGGAGCAGAATCCCTCTTCGATTCAAGTTCTTTTTTCTTCCTCTTCTGCTGCCTCTGAACCAGGATTTCATTCTTGTCGGACTCGCCCTCAGAACGTTCTTTGGAAATAACTTCATGGCAAGGCTTCTTCGAGCCCTCAGCACAATCTTGCTTCTCAGACAATTCATTCTTCTTCCTTTTCCCCTCCACGCCCTTTCGACGCGGGGCAAGTTGAATCAGTTCCTCGGGAGTCAACTTATCCATATCCTTAAAACAGCTAATATCGGCCCAGTGGCTCCCGGTCAAACGACCAATCTCCTGAATTGGATACTTGTAAGCTTGAGCAATACAAGACCGTTCAAGGTCGGTGAGAGCGGGTCGAGAAGAGCCTACGAAAAGGAGAGTCAGTGAGAATTTTTAACTAAAGGATAACAACCAAGTATTTACGAGACGCCTTCCAAAGAACTCCAGACAAAGTCGGCTGCTCGGCAGGTATTTGCACATAAAAGAAATCCTCGGTCCAACCAGCATTATTCACAGAACACCCCTTGATCAAAGGTTTATATGGACTACTAGAATTCTTCGAAAAAAAGTAGTACCATTCGTTGTTCTGCTTATGAAGATTGTATATCTCAGCACATTCACGAGTTGTGGGCTCCCCAAGTTCAAGGTCATGAAAGATCAAAAGAGTACCCATCAAATGTCTCCAAGCCATCAGAGCCAATTGAATTTGGGCAATATTATAATAGTCTAGAATGGAGATAAAGAAAGGGTGAAGCGGCAGTCGAATACCAAATTGAAATACACGAGTCGAGGATGCCATAAAACCAGAAGGAGGCCTATGGGGATGTTCATCGGGTAAAAGAATCACATGATTTAAACAAAAAGACAAGTAATACCGATAAAATCAACCCCTAAGAAGATCAAGATCGATAATGGTTTGAGAATTAACCAGCGCACCCCAAAAGGTTTTTTCATAGCCATCCGGAAACACCCCGGGAACGATTTTAACCTCAGCCAAAAATGATGAAGGTTGATTATAAGAATTGGAAGTGGAAGCAGATGAATTATCGAGATTTTCCCCCCCGGAATCAAAAGTTACAGACATCTTTTACAGAGCAGAAAGTAAGGTGAAGAGACTTACCAGACAAAATGCCAAAGCACACTCTTTAAGAATGAAAGAAATTAAAGATGAGGAGGGCAGAGTTACTGGTATTCGCCAGAATCAGCAAAGAAAGGGCGAAAAAGTTGGACGGAGATGAAGATGAACAGCCAAATGAAAAGGGGGCATCCCAACAGCCTTTATAAGAGGCGAATAAATTTTCTCTGGGGATTAAGCCGCGTACTTAACACGCACTGATTGCGAGATGACACGTGTCAAATTTTGAAATTGAAATAATTCAAAAAATGCCCGCTCAATATCAGAACAAAGCAGATAAACCCAACAAGAATTTATGTAATAGATACAAGAATCCACTCGAACCGCTCCAAGGCAAGGTCTTGATTGAGCTCGTATCGCTCCAAGACACGGTGTTGATTGAGCTCGTATCACTCCAAGACGAGGTCTTGATTGAGCTTGTATCGCTCTAAGACACGGTCTTGATCGAGCTCTTATCGCTCCAAGACAAGGTCCTGATTGAGCTCATATCGCTCCAAGACACGGTCTTGATTGAGCTCTTTTGCTCCAAGACGAGATCTTGATTGAGCTCGTATCGCTCCAAGATACGGTCTTGATTGAGCTCGAACCAAGACACTGTCTTGATTGAGCTCGTATTGCTCCAAGACACGATCTTGATTGAGTTCGAACCACTCCAAGACACAGTCTTGATTGAGCTCTTTCGCTCCAAGACGAGGTCTTGATTGAGCTCGTATCGCTCCAAGACGAGGTCTTGATTGAGCTCGTATCGCTCCAAGACACGGTCTTGATTGAGCTCGAACCCCTCCAAAACACGGTCTTGATTGAGCTCTTTTGCTCCAAGACGAGGTCTTGATTGAGCCCGTAAAGCTCCAAGACGAGGTCTTGATTGAGCTCGCATCGCTCCAAAACAAGGTCTTGATTGAGCACAAGTTGCCCCAAGACACAATTCTGATTGAGTCCCAACTGCCCTGTAATTCAAGGGCAGTTAACACAAGATGCCACAGAAATACCAACTTTGAGCAAAAACTAAGTTTTATCCTATGACACGCATAAGATAAAACGGGGGGGGGGCTGTTGTTGTACCCAATAAATCCGGGAGCCTATCTTCTGAATAGGGGTGGGAATAGGCTGGGCTACCCGAAGGGGTCTTCGGCCTAGCCTACCACAGGCCGGGCCGAGCCAGGCCAATTTCATAAATAGGCTAGACTTAGGCTATTTAAAAAGCCTATTTAGCCAAGCAGGCCCAGGCTCGGGCTCGAAAATAGGCCTACTAAGCCTAACAAGCCGACCCTTTTAAATAATTATATATTATTTAATTAATCAAATATATTTATTATCTACAATTTAAAATATATTTGTGATTTATGAATATAAATATAAATATATTGAACAAATTATTTGTTACTAAATAATGTATTTATCTAAATTATTAAATATATTTGCTATCGAAATAACATAATATATTTATAACTTAAAAATAAAATATACATTACAAATTTTAAGTAGGCTTTATATAGGCTAAAAATCAGGCTTATTTCATTAAAAAGGTCAAACTAAGGCTTACAAAAAGCCTACTATAGATAATACAGTAGAAACTCTATTTGCAAATGGAGGTATTTGCATACTCGATTAATTAATAAACTCTTTAAAATAATAATTTTTGTCGGTCCCGACTCGGGGATAGGGTGCTAAATTAATAATTCGCTAAAATTATAAGATAATACATTTTTTATAATTTCTATAGGTCCCATATAAAATATAAATTAATAATTTCATAAATGCGTACATATTACATGAATAATTTATGTACACTTCTTGAAAAATGACTCAATTGTCGTTTGTTTTTTGTTGAAATCAATTTCAACTTGAATCCCATCTCTAATTTTTCTTATCATTTTGCAAGGACTCTTCCAAATTAGGTCCTCATTTGATGTACAAAAATTAAATAGAAGTTTGAAAGGTAAGTGAATTGAATATTTTATTATAAATTAATAAAATATTAATTAATGTATAAATTAATAATTATTAATTTATAGTTTAATTAATAAATTCTTGAGTTCCCAAGAGTATTAATTTATAGAGTTTATACTGTAGGTCGGGCTCATGCCTCTTCAAATTATAGCAGGCCCAGACCTAAAGGATCAAAGCCCAGCCTAATCCTACCCCTATTTCTGAACCAAACTTATAAAAGGGCGGATTACTAGCGAGTCGACCGCCTCGAAGATGTAATAGAAACAAGACGGTGAAAGTCGTCTCGAACGCAAGGCAACCCAAACTCCAATGAGCTGCGACAAACTAAAGATGGAAGGGCAGAGTAAAGACAAACATTAAGGCAAGAATCAAGGAAATTGGTCATCAAAGGGCTGAAATCACGCTCTAGACAATAGTGAAAGTAGAAAGTAGCAATTAACTCCTCATTCTCCCCAAAATACTTGTAATAGATCAGAGATGTAAATAAATAAATAGAAGAAAAAGAAGGAGAACAGGCGTAGAATTTTTATTTTTATTTTTTTTTTTTTTTTTTTTTTTGATAAGGAACATTTGGAAAACTATGGCACTCAAACATCAATTATCAAGTATTCCTTCTCTAAGCATTTTGAACTAACTTTTAAGAATCAACAATTTGAAAATTATAATTAAGAAAAATAAATGGTTTGTACATTCACATTTAAGAATGGTTATTTCAAAACTTGATTTTCTTAATATCTGATCCTTGTTTTAAAAAAAAAAAATTAATTAGAAGGGCAAATAAGACATGTAGGATGGCGAACCTAATGAACCAAATTATCAACTCTACTACTCCATATAAACCCCAATCATCTCTACCAACACCACGTACACAACAATGGAGTTATTATCACTCACATCTCTCGTCTTCTTTTTCCTCTTTCTTTTCATTTTTCTGAAAACTAAAGAAATCTCCAAATATGCACAAAGTTTCTCACACATCCCAGGCCCCAAAAAACTCCCTCTCATCGGAGATCTGCACCTAATGCTAGGCAACACGATTCCCCACCGTTTGTTCAGAGACCTCGCCACCAAATACGGGCCGTTGATGCACCTGCAGTTAGGGGAGGTTCATTGTGTCATCATTTCATCCATCGAATACGCAAAAGAACTGGCGACAACCCACGACCTCGATTTCGCGAACCGGCCTCGATATGCAGTGGCTGAGGTCGTGCTTTACAACGGTTCAGACGTGGGATTCGCTCCCTACGGTGATTACTGGCGGATGGTGAGAAAGATCTTCATGCAGGAGCTTCTGAGTGCGAAGCGTGTGCGATCATTCCAACCCATAAGAGAGGAGGAAAACAAGAAGCTGGTCAAGTGGTTGGTTGCTCGAGAAGGATCCTCGGTTGATCTGCCCAAAAGAGTTCACACGTTAACATATGATATTATTAGCAGGATCGCACTCGGTTCCAAGAGCATGGACCGGGAAATAGTTTTATCGGTATTGCATGACGTAACCAAGTTGGCAACAGGATTCAGTATCAGCGATCTTTATCCATCCATGAAATGGCTTCATTGGGTCACCGGAAACGGGTTCAAGCTCCGACGAATGCGTCGCCAGATGGATAGGGCATTCGACAGTATCATCAAGCAGCACAGAGTAGACAAAGATGATAGCGGAGTTGAAGATATGTTGGATGTTCTCCTCAAATCTCAACATCAGAGTGAAAGCACCCTAACTGATGAAAATATCAAAGGAATGCTCATGGTTCGTTTTTGTGTATCTTCTTCATTACATATGTATATAATTATATAACCACTCATCACTTCACTTTTCATGATATAGGGTGTTTTCTTAGGTGCAAGCGACACTTCCCCTGTAGTGGTAGAATGGGCAATGTCGCATATGATGAAAGAGCCTTGCATACTGAAGAAGGCACAAGATGAAGTTCGGAAGACTTTCGATAAGGGGGGTTGTGTAGTTGAAGAGAAAATCGAGGAGCTGCATTACTTGACACTAGTGATCAAAGAGGCCTTTAGATTGCACCCGCCAACACCCCTTCTACCCCCCAAAATGAACGTCCAAAAATGTGAACTCAATGGATATGAAATTCCTGCAAAAACTACAGTGAAGATCAATGCATGGGCGCTGGGAAGAGACCCCCGGTATTGGGGCGACGACGCGGAGGAGTTCAAACCAGAGAGATTTGCAGATAAAGAGATGGACTACAAGGGATATAATTATGAGTTCATACCTTTTGGTACAGGAAGAAGGTCCTGCCCAGGAGCATCGTTTGGGGTGGCGAATGTGGCGCTCACGCTTGCTACTCTTCTCTTTCATTTCGACTGGGCACTGCCTCAAGGGATCGCAAATAAAGATTTGGACATGACAGAGGTAGTTGGTGCCACAGTTGGAAGGAAGCACCCTTTGTTTCTCATTCCCACTCTCGCGAGACCTTTCAAAGATTAGTATTTTATGAGTGGATAAAAAAATAATAATCAAACGGAAATAACTAATACTCCCTCCGTTCCGATTATATAGTCCGGGTTACTATTTTAGGGTGCTTTAATTATATAGTCCAATTTCTATATTTGGTATTGTTTTTATATGGTCATTTACCATTACATCCCTAAATAATCTTGGAAAATGAGTATATTAAATGTAATATTATGAAAATGAGAGGTTAATTAATGTTTTAAATAAGGGTAATGTTGGAAATTTATTTAAATATTAAATAATTTTTGACAAACGTGTAAGATCAAACTGAATTATATAATCGGAACGGAGGGAATATGTATTACACATGATTACAAATTAATGAAATAAACGGAAGTCGATTCTCGAGTCTATATACTGTATCGTGATTGTTCAAATTAATTATTATTGTTGCTTGATAAGTTTTAAATTATTGCTACGATGCATTATTTATTGTGTTAAGAATTAATGTTAGTTATTCATTATTTAATTTTATGTTTCTTGAACTAAATATATGGGTCAGTTAATTCTAACGGAACTGGTTAGAGTAATTTCGCCTTCGTAGCTTGTATAGTTTAATTAATCTATAATAGAATAGGAATTATCTCTCAAGTAGAAATCAAGATGAAACTGACTCATTCAGTTTTTTGGAGAAGCCGATGCTGAAACTAACAAAGAGTGAGTTGTAAAGCCTTCAGTAGAATAGACTTCACAACTGGTAAAGACACGCGTCACTCCAAGAATTGAGAAGCTAAGATAATTGACGAAAGAGCCGTTCTTAAAAGAAGTATACAACACAGAAATGACTGAAAAACAGCAGACATCATAAAATGTGTAAACAGCTAGAAGACAAGGCACATTCAAAATCCTTAACGAAATCTATAAAGACTCAAGGAGAGTATTAGTTAAAAAGTTTTTGATGCCCCCATTAAGCTCTTGGAGAAACATTGTCGTCCTCTTGCTACTAAACATGAATCACTGACTACGGCTACTATTGCGCACCCAACTAGTTATTATGTATTTCTAAACACGAGACTTCTAGCATCTTGGTCATAGTTATTCTGTAGTTCATACTCTCTTATTTTGTTGAATCCGAGGAACGTTTCTGAACTCCTTTTTAGAAACCAAAGTTTACTTCTAAACCAACACTACTACTCTCAACGTTCTGTGAGGAACTCAAACTCTTACATACCAGCTGGTGAGGCCTAGCGATACTTTCGTGATAAAGCTGCATCAACCTGAAAAGAGCAGCTACAACTTGGACTAGCTGGGTGCGCATAAAACCGGAGGACATAGGAGCTGCCCATGATTGCTATAGACAATTTAAATCAACTTGTAAATTTGTTCTAGTGTTTTTCGATCTATGTGGCGATCGAAGAGTGAACGTAATTAAAATCATTTGACATTCGAATCACTATAAATATCTTGTCTTTTTTCATTGCTTTATGTTCTTAGCCTGTTTGTTATTTTGAAACCAAACAACTCATCAAATTGTTGGTGTATTGCTAGCTTTGAACTTGATTAGATAATATCACAAGTTTGAAACTAGCTTTTAGAGCTCTAACCGATTTCAATAAAAGTCAGTTGGGCCCCAACACAAATTTAAGATTTCTGTTGCATACTAGCCGATACTTTGGAGTACATTTTAAGTTGTCGGTTGCTACTTATATGATGTTGCCTCATAAGTATTTATCATTTTATTCCCATAATTTTACTGCATAATACATTATATTATACTTTTGTTGCTTGATACATTTATATTACTCCAGGTGTATAGAATTTGGAAACCTGATTAAATTATTTTTTAATTTGATATAATATGTGAAAAAAATATTTTAAATTATTAAGAGTTATAGTTTTTTAAAGTTATACAATAATTTTAAGGGTGATATATAGACATACCCCAAAATCTTTCTTCATAGCTCCGAAAATTAATTTAAATATAATAAGATTTTTAAGATTATTTTATTCTTATAACCTTAATTATGTTAAATTCACAAAACTAAAATACAACCAGTTTTTCTCATCTTTCTTCTTCGTAAATTACTTTAATTTATTAAAAAATAACTATAAAAACGTCTAAAGAAAACAGACTTCTTTAAGCAAATCTATGCTCCTTAATTATTATCAAAGTTATCAACTCAAACCCTACAAAAAACGTTCAACTCAGCCACTAAACATTAAAGTTATCAAATTAGAATGAAATAAAGATGAAGCCACATATTTAGTTTAAAAACTCATATATTTCATGCAGGGTAAAATCAAGAAATAAAATTAATAAAAAAGAGATAAAAAAAATTAAACAATAATAAATGATCTTATGAATTTATTGTTGTATTTTAGAGAAATAAAACTCAATCAAATTATATTATGAAGGAAATAAAGTGTGAATAAATGAAAAAGGAGAAGTGCGAGAAATAAACTTCACAGCAAAAACTGTTGAGATTATTATTCTTTTTTTCCTGAAAAAAGAGGAAAAATTATCTGTTCATCCGTCCAGTAAAGAAGAAGAAGTAAGGCTGATGCACAATGCAAAACACACAAATAAACGACCAATCTATATATTTATATGTGTGTGTGTTCGGTTCGGTTATAATCAGACCAAATTGACTAAAACACCCTTAATTTTATTGATGCATTATCATTTGTTGAAATTTACTAGTACAATTAATTAATCTATGATGTTCATTTACATAAATGCAAAATTTGTTCTCCGTTTATTTTTTAAATGGTTATTTTCAGATTTGAACGAAATAGTCGTTTCGATAATTCCTCATTTACAATAAATAAATAAAAATTTGTGTGGATATTAATATAGCATCACCTAGAAGAAAATTTGTGAATCCACAAAAAATTAACATAATTTGTTATGTGGGATTAAATTTATTAACAGTAAAGTAGGATAAAACCGATAGGAGTAAACTTAAGATAAAATAGATTAAAATACATTTTTTTGGAATATATAATTAGTCTGCCACCCCGCCCGAGTAGTCGCCGAGTACTCCCTGCGAAGAAAATGAAACGCCCAGAGCACTGAAAAGGTTTCTCAGCTCAGTCGGGGCCACCTAATGCCTAGGCGCCAAGTGGACGGCCACCCAGTGACGGATTTTGAAAACTTTCATAGGGGGCTCGAAATTATTTTTTTTACCTTCACCTTAATTTCGACTTCTTTATATCATATTCTTTCTTATTTTCATTCATTTTTTTTCTTCACGAGGGGGGCTATTTCATAAATTATCGGATCACGATACTATAAAAACGAGCCCCTAGCCCTTACCTAAATCTGCCGTTGCGGCCACCCAAACCGAGTTTTACAACATAGTTTAGAGGTCACTGTGTTGGAGTAGGGAGCTTGCTAAACTTGTTAGCTGGTGAAAGATTGGCAGAGGTAACGAAATCAATGCTTTTACATTTGCTTATGTTCAAGGGATGATGGACGGTGGGATGAACAACAACTGTCTAACTTTATTTTGGCCCCAGAATTTGGAGGAAGATGATAGGTTGTATTGGAAATATAGAAAGAGAACGGGCTCTTCTCTGGTTAAGTCAGCCTTTTTGCTAGAAATATTGATAGAGTTTTCCACGAAAAACGAAATTGTTTATTGAGGCATATAAATAAAGTTCAATACAAGATATGAATCTATCTAGAAGATATGCAAACTATGAAAAACCTAATTAATGAAAACCCTAGATACAATAATATCAAATCTAAATATTCTATCATCCCCCCTCAAGCGAAGACGTCGGAACTTGGACAAGAATGAGCTTGCGACGGAAGAACTCGAATAGCGGTCGCGGAAGCGCTTTGGTGGAGATGTCGGCCAATTGTAGTTCTGTTGGGACGAATTCAGTGACAAGCTTGCCATCTTGAACGAGTTCCCGCACGAAGTGGTAGTCTATGTTAATGTGTTTGGCGCGCTTGTGGGCAACAGGATTTTGAGTGAGAAAGATGGAGCTTTTGTTGTCGCAAAATAAATGCGGTGGACGAGCAAGAGGCACATGAAGCTCACGAAGAAGAGAAGTAAGCCAGACGACCTCAGCAGCAGTGTTCGTCATAGCCCGGTATTCAGATTCACAACTAGACATGGTGGGTTCTTTCTTTGCACTCCAAGAAACTAAGTTGCCGGCCAAGAAAATTGTGTAACCATAAGTAGAACGACGAGTGTCTATACACCGAGCCCAATCAGCATCAGAGTAAGCGACGAGGTCGCTTGCAGACGTCCGAGAGAAGAGAATACCATGCGAGAGAGTGCCCTTCACATATCGCAGCACACATTTGACAGCCTGAAGATGATCAACCGTCGGACACTTCAGAAATTGACTCAGTAAGTTCACAGCAAAGGCAATGTCCGGACGAGTGATAGTAAGGTATTGCAGAGCACCGACTATCGAGCGATAGTATGTGATATCCTCGATTGGAGTGCCGGTTTGAGGAAGAACAATGCCGATCGGAAGAGGAGTGGCAACAAGACGGGCATCAAGCATGTCGGTGCGGTCAAGAATGTCGCGCGCATATTTAGCTTGAGAAAGCAGTAGGCCGTCGGGTACATAGGTGACCTCCAAACCCAAGAAATAGCTTAAGCGGCCCATATCCTTGATGGCGAATTCACCATGCATCCGAGCAATAAACGCCGAGATATAAGAATTGTTGCTTCCTATAAGAATAATATCATCAACGTATACAAGCAGAAATAATAGTGTAGTACCACGGCTAAAAATAAAGAGTGAGGTGTCGGCTTTGCTGCAAGCGAACCCTGACGATAGGAGAAAGGAGCTCAAACGCTAAAACCACGCGCGCGGAGCTTGCTTGAGGCCGTAAAGAGCTTTCCAAAGGCGACAGACATGATTCCGCTAACGAGAATCAACAAAGCCAGGTGGCTGGGCCATGTATACAGGGACAGAGAGCACTACATTTAAGAATGATTTTTAACATCAAGCTGATGAAGAGGCCAGCCAAGGGCGACCGCGAGAGAAAGAACAACACGCACGGTGGTTGCTTTGACGACAGGACTGAATGTATGAGAGAAATCCAAGCCCGGTATCTGAGAGAATCCCTGAGCTACCAGTCGAGCCTTATGCCGTTCGATGGAGCCGTCAGAGCAAAATTTTGTCCGAAAAACCCACTTAGAACCAACAATATTCGAGTCGGAAGGTGGAGGAACCAATTCCCAAGTATTGTTGCGTAATAAGGCATCCATCTCATCATTCATCGCAGCGAGCCATAATGGATTTTTCGCAGCCAACTTAAATCCCTTGGGTTCAGTCGAAGTAGTAAGAGTTGTGTGGAGATCGGTCGAGGCATAATACGCCAGGTGCTGCGGCTTAAAGATATCGGCACGAGCTCTAGTAATCATAGGATGTGCAGGAGGATCCGGAGCAACAGTAGGAGGAGGTTTAACATCCGGAGTGGGTGGCGTGGGAGCTGGAATAATCGGAGGAGGGAGCTGTGCAACTGGAGTAGAATGAGCAGGACATATGGTGCAAGGCCGAGAGATAGAAGCAGACGGCTGTGAGGAAGAAACCCTAGGCGCTGAAGGTGGCATGGACGAGGCCGAAGGTTCAAGAAATGTCAAGATGTCGAGGGTGGATATGGGCAACGTGGATGGTGCAGCAGTCAATGGAAAATTAAGCTCATCGAAATGCACATGCCGAGTGATATACACACGCTTGGTGGATAAATCCAAACAGCGAAAACCCTTATGTTGCGAGGAAAAACCAATAAACATACATGGAATACTCCGCACAGAGAACTTTTTAGCTGCATAATCCCGTAAACAAGGATAAACTCGGCAATCGAAGGGATGAAAATTACCATAGTTAGGAGGTGAGCCAAATAGAGTCTGAAACGGCGAGAGACCTTGAAGAGATGAGGACGGCAAGCGATTAATTATATATGCAGCGGTGGAGAAGGCGTCAACCCACATATGGAGCGGAAGATTAGAGTGAAACAATAAGGCAAGACCTGTCTCTGTGATATGCCGGTGCTTGCGCTCCGCCCGTCCATTTTGCGAAGGCGTGTATGGACAGGACTTGAGATGATGAATACCCTTCGACAAGAAAAAGGACTGAACTGCACGGTTTGTAAACTCAGTCCCTCCATCCCTCTGAAATACCTTAATACGCCTAGAAAGCTGATTTTCCACAAGTGAAGTAAAATTTTGCAAAGTTGCAAAGAAATCCGATTTTCTCACAAGCGGAAATAACCAAGTAAAATGGCTGAAATCATCAATAAAAATCACATAGTAGCGAAAATAAGCAGAAGATGTAACAGGCGCCGGTCCCCATAAATCGCAATGCACAAGATCAAGAACATGCAAAGAGCGCTTCGCATTTAATGTAAATGGCATACGTGAACTTTTCGTAATTTGACATGAAGAACAAATTGAAGGTTTTGGCAAACAAGATGTAACTGAAATAAAACCTTGTTTATTAAGTAAAGAAATAGAATCATAGGCAACATGTCCTAAACGACTGTGCCAAAGTTCAAAGGAAGCACGTAAAACATTGTTCTTGAGCTGAGAAAGAAAAGCAGACTGAACTCGATCAAGAGCATAGAGTCCGGCACTACGACGACCGCTTGCGAGAATCTCCTTTGAATGACAATTCTGAATAGCAAAGAATTTATCAGAAAAAATAACATCCACTGGAAAATCAGTTGTAAGCTTGCTGACCGAAAGTAAACCTTTAGTAAGAGAAGGAACCACCAAGACATCCAACAGATTAAGAGAATTCAAAATCCGAGAATTTCCAATACGAGAAATATTAAGATTAGCACCGTTACCAACAAGAGGGAGAGATCAAACAAGAGGTGTTGAAGGCTTCAGCAAGGTTTGCATGAGGCGAACGAGAATAGCGATTCGGGCAAGCATCTGCATAATGACCGTCCTGACGGCAAATCAGACAACGCAGAGGTCGGCGCTGATTTTCGCTATTGTTGTTGCACCGCTTTTGATTGCCACGCGACCCATTCCCTCGGCGATCAGAGGAATCGCGCGGCGCGTCAGCAGATGAAGATTTGGATTGTCCGGTGAACGCAACCTGAGAGGAAGAGGTTGGTTCCAGAGACTCCTGAAAAATAGAAAAACTTTCGGCTTTAGATAATAAATCGCGAAAGGTTGGCAAAGTGGTGAGGGCCATCTGGGTGATGGAGAAGGAGGAGAACGCCGGTCCAAGACCCCGAAGAAACCAATGAGCCTTGTCGGTATAATTCAACGGGACGACCAATGGCCGCGAGTTGATCGCATATAGCTTTAAAATCGCATCCGTAGTCAGAGACAGAGCGAGAACCACGTTTGAGAAGCTGAAGATCATCTTTTAAGCGGAGTTCCCGTGTCTTGGATTTATTACTGAACGCAGCGTCCAGCGCTAGCCATACGGCACGCAAAGTCGAGCAACCGAGAACCTCAGACATAGCTTCTTTGGTTAGCGTCGAGAGGAGAAGGCTGAGCAGCCTCTGATCCTGAACACGCCATGCATCAAAGGCGGGATTTGGCGTGGAGGTGCTGGGGCGAGTCGGAGAAGCAACCATCGCAGGCAGCACCGGGGTCGAACCATCGACATACTTCATCAGGTCCTAACAAGAAAGCAATGGTACGAGCTGCGATCGCCATAGGAGAAATTTGGAGGAGGACAGCTTTATCGTGACCATATGAACGAGGGTGGAGAGCGGCAGAGTGTCGGACGCCATATTGACGGCGACGAGAAGGGGAGGGAAGGAGGCGGACGTGATGAGGGAGGAAAAAGGATCGATCAAATGGCTGATACCATGATAGAGTTTTCCACGAGAAACGAAATTGTTTATTGAGGCATATAAATAAAGTTCAATACAAGATATGAATCTATCTAGAAGATATGAAAAATATGAAAAACCTAATTAATGAAAACCATAGATACAATAATATCAAATCTAAATATTCTATCAAATATGATACTATAATTGAAGGCAACTAGAGTTCATGAGGTGTGGAATACATTGGTTTGGTGTTTGCTTCAACTCGAAAGTTTTGTGGGGCCAGGATTTATACCAATACCGATGAACTTACATAATCATCATGTGTCCACGAATGAATTGTGTAGAAAATATTGGGGATCATCGTCCATGTTCTTTATTATTTTAGCAGCCATTTTATCTAAATTTGGAAGGAGAGTATATTTTGGAAAGGTGCTTAAGCATCATCGTCACTCTTAACTTATTGTTATTGGTTGTGCTATAAGGAACGAGATGGATGTATATTCTGAACTATGAGCTCTAGGGCATTATGATGTGGATGATTTGGAATCGATTATGTGAGTACTAGCATAACAATTTGGAGGTATACTTAAAAGGACTTTAAGATTGAAAGGCTCTGCTCCTCTTGAGCTAGGAATATATATTGAGTGGATGTTGATGCCCGATTTAATGATGATTTGAACTTGTATGGTGTTGGAGTTATAATACATGATAGTAGAGGGGATGTGGTGGCTGCTTTTTCAAAACAAATACCTCGTTGACAAACAATAATAGAGGCAGAGGTGTGGCAGCGTTCTATGGAATAGGACTATGCCTCTAAGAAAATAATTATGTTCTCTGAATCGATTAATGCAGTGATGGAGCTAACTATGATTGTGGGCATTCAGCCCCATTGATTGCACCTCCATGTAAGATGATGGAGAATTCCTCAATGTTTGGATTTGTGGGTGTCAATTGGGAGTGTCATGTGTCTTCTCTAGATTCATGTCTGTTGGTTCCCATATCAAAGATAGTGCCGATAAAAGACTTAGTATGAAAGAGTGTTTCATTTAACTTGATGGACCCATGTTTGTTCAGGATAGTAAAAGTTGACAAAACACATGTCTAAAGCAAGAGCTGAAGAGCTTCTAGAAGAACAGCTGCATGCATGCTATGTAAGAAACCCTAGAAGATATTTTGAATTAGTTTCAAGTTAGTTAGGGTTTCTGGTTTTGTTCACATATTCTAGAGTTTTCTTCCTCATTGTATAAGTACTCGAATACAGATAATGAGTTAGCTAGTTTAAGTTTATCGTCACATATCATGAATAATCACTTTCTTTCATCTCCAAGTTCTTCTCATTTTAAATCTTCACATGGTATCATTTGCCGGCAATTTAATTCAATATTTTTCATTCCTGGTAATCATTCATGGTTGTTTCTAAAGAAGATGTTGTTTATAAAGAATAGTTATTTCTTCATGGTTCTAATCATCCGGGTATGTACTTGGTCTCTTTTCCATTAACTGATGCAAACTACCAAATGTGGAGGATTGCGGCGGTTACCGCCTTAATATCAAAAGACAAGTTGAGCATGGCAGATGGCTCATGTGTCTATCTGCCATCGATGTCCAATTATTTCAAACGATGGAGGAAGGCTGGCAGCATGGTGTTATCATGGCCAAAATCCTCTATATCAAAAGGAGCTGGTTCATCAGTTCGCATATGCTATCTTAGCATCAGTGTTGTGGCGAGAGCTTGAAGAGCGATACAACGTCACTAATCTATCCCTATTGTATCAACTTAAGCGTGATACCGCGATCATGAAGTAAGATAACTGCGGCGTGACCGATTTCTATGGTAAGCTCAAAGCAAATCAGTTGGAAACACTAAGGTCTGGTTTAGATTGTGAAAGCATCGCAAGGAAGTATGCTCACAAATCTGCTAAATTTATGCTTGGGGTGTGAGCTGCTTTGAAAGATGATGCACGTGTTTTTGATTCAATCCGATTAGAGGACCGGGCAAAATAAACATGGTTCTCAGAATTTCCACATAAGTTCTGATAATGTGGCTATGCATGCTAAGCCACAATGGTCTTGTGATAATCATCAACCACAACAGTTTCAGAGGCACGACACATCTCCTATAATTTGTTCTCACTATAAACACACAGGTCATTGATAACCGCAGAAACGGTGAGCAAATAATATTCTTACACCCTAAGGTGGTCGATCCCACAAGGACTGTGCAACGAACTATCCAAAGTACTAGCCACAATTTCTAGAACATAGAAGTTTGAGGATTTTGAAAAAGGGATTTTGTTTGGAAATTTAAAGATAACAATTGCAAGAAATTAAAGGGTTTTGAAAACAATAAAGAAAATCACAGATCCTAGGGCTGATTATCTAATCATCAACATGCAAATATCAATCAACTCAGAAATGGGGAAAACATAGATTTTTGTGTATTTAATTCCTTGGTCGGGCAATTTAAATCCTAGATTATTAATTAGTGACTATCTCCTCTTGGTCTCAAGAACAACAAATTAATCAATCTCATAATTATCTAATTATTCCTATGTAGGTTTCTTCCTTTTGAGATAGAAAACAAACACAATTAATTCTCTCTTCCTGTTAATAATTTTCATCTCTTGATCCATCAATTATTAACTATAAACCTATATCTCAATTCACCTCTCGGTCCTTCTTTTAATCTAGATTATAAAATTAAATTAGAGAATCAATCCATGCTTGGAGAGTTGATATCAATTAACATGTATCAGAAAAGAAATCATAACCTTAGAACCTGTTAGGGTTCTAGCCACAAAACATGACTACAAATAAAGTAAACATGTTATTAATGAACTTACAAATAAAGAGGAACCTTAAATATCTTGTAAAAACTCCAAAGCTTAATTATTCTAAGTGCAATAATGCTGAAAAACCAGAGATAAAAGCCTCAATTTCGTCCTAAGAGTTCATTTTTATAGAGGGGGAAATTAAATCTTCAAAAGGTAATGGCTTGGGAAGGAAAAATCTCCGAATTGGGCAAAAATATGCCTTTCCGGTGCGCGTGTCGATCGACGGGCTGCCTGCCGATCGACATGGCTGCAAATCACAATTTTCCAGAATTTGTCCTCTGTCTCGGTCGACGGGGGCCCTGTCGATCGAGACAAAAACCTCTGTGTTGCCCGAGATTCCTTCCGTTGACTCCTTCTGTGCAGTCTCACAGTTTTGGCCATAACTTTTGCTCCCGAACTCCGATTGACCCGATTCCCATTGTGTTGGAAAGCTAACTCAAAGATATTTCTATTTCTATGCTCCATTAGGTCATATTCTACGTGTGGAATAATTTGTGACTGTTCCTTTGAACATCAACTGCTTTCGGTATGGGTTTTCATTGATTTTGGCCTAAAACCTGCAAAATATACCATGAAAGGCATAGCACCCTCTAAAGTAGACTTATGCACAAAAATAACTAAAAACATAATATAAAGCACTCTACGTCTTTCTCGATCTTCCCCACTCTATAGTCAGAGGCTTTGATGAAGTTCTTCAATACCTCGTTGAGGCTCTCCTTCTTCTTCTCCACAACTTCACCATTTTGCACATCAAAATCCGGTGGAGGTTGCTCGGCAGCTTCGGGTTGAGAGTAAGATAAACCTGGATGAGGTTTAGGATGATAGTGTTGGTATCCCACTTGCCGGTACTGATTCTGGTAGCCACCACGATTCATGTAGTTCACGTCGACGATAGGGTCAACCTGCAACAGAAACAAAAGTAGAAGTAGTTAGTTTTTCGACTTCCTTCTTGAGTTTTTCTACCTCTTTTTTCAGTGCATCATCCTCCTTCTTCTCGATAGCTCGGACTTGTGGCCTCCTTGGATTGCCCCACTGCTGAGTATGTAAAGCCATCTTCTTGAACAGCTTCAAGGCCTTCTCTGGTGACTTGCTCATCAAGGATCCCCCAGCAGCATTGTCCACTGAATCTTGGGTCTTTTCAGTCAACCCTAGGTAGAAAACATGGGCCTGCTCCTCGGTGTCCACTCCATGGCCTGGGCAACTCCGCAGCAACTCATTGAACCTGCTCCACGCCTCATATAAGGACTCGATCATCTTCTGGTGGAACTGCAGGATCTCCATCTTCTTTTGAATGATGACTGGTGGTGGGAAGAAGGCGGCAAGGAACTCTGCTCTGAGATCGGCCCAAGTGCGGATGTTGCTGCAGTCCAGGGCTGTAAACCACGTCTGAGCCTAATCCCTAAGTGAGAAGGGGAACAAGCGCAGCCGGATCACATCCTGGGTCACTCCGTTCTGCTTGATGGTATCACACACCTCCACGAACATCCTGAGGTGGGTGTACGCATCCTCCACTGCTCGGCCTCCAAACTGGTTCTGTTGAACCATCTGAATCAAACCGGTCTTGAGTTTAAAGTTATTAGCGGTGATGTCAATAACGAATTCCTCATTCCCGGGCTGCGGTCTGTACTTCTTGGCCATCGCGTTGGGGTCCTCATCATCGGAGTCATCCTGTCGGCGCCTTTCTCTCTCTCTTTCTCTTTCCCTTCTTTCGGCCTCGCCCCTTTCTGCTTCCCTCTCTGCCATGAGCTGCTTGATGATGTCCTTCATCTGGTTGACTTCTTGGACAAGTAAGGTGGCACCCTCTTGAGTTATGAGTTGTGTGTTTGTCTCTTCCAATGGTGGCATGCATGAGAAGTCTTCACTGTCCGAATTGTGCGGTAGATACATTGTTGTGGTTTGTTTTGCCTTTTGTTTTTCCTTCTTTGGGTTGTAGCCTCGATTTTTGGATCAAAATTCGCGAGTGGTTTTTCCCGAGCCCTTGTGTTCATGAACCTGCAGACAAAAACAGAAGAAAACTGAAAATCAGCCTCTGTGTCGATTGACAGGCAAGCTGTCGATCGACACGAATGCAGTGACCTCTGTGTCAATCGATAGGCAGGCTATCGATTGAAACAAAGAGCAAAAATAGAAAACTCACGCGAAACAGATTACACGGAATTCAACACCAAAAACCAAATTTCAAACCCAAAAACTCAAATTAAAAAACACAAAAACCAACAATAACGAAATTAAAATAAAATTACAGCCTCAATCCATCAGAACTAAAAATAAACTAATAATTGGATAAATCTGACAAGTCCCCGGAAACGGCACCAATTTGCTCACCGTTTCTGCGGTTATCAAATTGGCAATTTGATAACCGCAGAAACGGTGAGCAAATAATATTTTTACACCCTAAAGTGGTCGATCCCACAGGGACTGTGCAACAAACTATCCAAAGTACTAGCCACAATTTCTAGAACATAGAAGTTTGAGGATTTTGAAAAAGAGATTTTATTTGGAAATTTAAATATAACAATTGCAAGAAATTAAAGGGTTTTGAAAACAATAAAGAAAAGCACAGATCCTAGGGCTGATTATCTAATCGTCAACATACAAATATCAATCAACTCAGCAATGGGGAAAACATAGATTTTTGTGGATTTAATTCCTTGGTCGGGCAATTTAAATCCTAGATTATTATTTAGTGACTATCCCCTCTCGGTCTCAAGAACACCAAATTAATCAATCTCATAATTATCTAATTATTCCTATGTAGGTTTCTTCCCTTTGAGACAGAAAACAAACACAATTAATTCTCTCTTCCTATTAATAATTTTCATCTCTCGATCCATCAATTATTAAGTATAAACCTATATCTCAAATCACCTCTCGGTCCTTCTTTTAATCTAGATTATAAAATTAAATCAGAGAATCAATCCATGCTTAGAGAGTTGATATCAATTAACATGTATCAGAAAAGAAATCATAACCCTAGAACCTGTTAGGGTTCTATCCACAAAACATGACTAGAAATAAAGCAAACATGTTATTAATGAACTTACAAATAAAGAGGAACCTTGAATATCTTGTAAAAACTCCAAAGCTTAATTATTCTAAGTGCAATAATGCTGAAAAACCAGAGATAAAAGCCTCAATTCGTGCCTAAGAGTTCATATTTATAGAGGGGGAAATTAAATCTTCAAAAGGTAATGGCTTGGGAAGCAAAAATCTCCAAATTGGGCAAAAATATGCCTTTCCGGCGCGCGTGTCGATCGACGGGCTGCTTGTCGATCGACACGGCTGCAAATTGCAATTTTCCGAAATTTGTCCTCTTTCTCGATCGACGGGGGCCCTGTCGATCTAGACAGAAACCTTTGTGTCGCCCGAGATTCCTTCCGTCGACTCCTTCTGCGCAGTCTCACGATTTTGGCCATAACTTTTGCTCCCGAGCTCCGATTGACCCGATTCAGTAGAGTTGGAAAGATAACTCAAAGATATTTCTATTTCCATGATCCATTAGGTCAGATTCCAAGTTTGAAAGAATTCGTGACTGTTCCTTTGAACATCAACTGCTTTCGGTACGGGTTTTCATTGATTTTGGCCTAAAACTTGCAAAATCTACCATGAAAGGCATAGCACCCTCTAAAGTACACTCATGCACAGAAATAACTAAAAACATAATATAAAGCACTTGAAACAATGGAGAAAAATATAGATAATTAAGTAATAATATGAGCTTATCAGTCATACTATTGATAGGTGCTTCAAACTAGTTGGCTATCCTAACTGGATCGATCATAATAAGAGGAAAAGTCCTACTATTGCAGCCATAGTTTCTAAAAGCCCGCTGAAATGGAATAAAGGATCACAACCTACCTCATCTTCTGCTGCTGAAGTCGTGAATGTAGCATTCCTTCCAAAATTTGAGGCAACACTCTATCTACTTGCTTCAGTTCTATGCTAGATAAATATATAGAAGTACGATCTTGGATTGTGGATACAGGAGCCACTAGTCACATGTGCACCTCACTCGAACTCTTACTTTCACCTAAACCCACAATTTCCCCTATACCTATGTGTCTTCCAGTTGGGAGTGTGCAACATGTATCTCACACTGGTAATTCAGTTTTGTCTTCTACTCTTACCCTATTTTCAGTCATATATATTCCTTCATTCAAGTTTAATCTCCTATCTGTCCATAAAGCATCACGGGATTCACATTTGTGCTTCAGTGTTTTGACTCATGTTGCTTGTTACAAGACCTTAACACTAAATCCATAATTGTTGTTGGGCACTTGTTTTTTACTCATGTTGCTTCCCATAGTCTTTCTAATTCAGCTCTTGTATCTTGTGATCTTTCCTTGAATGTAGCCTTATGGCATTCACGGCTAGGTCATCCTTCTAATAAAGTGCTTACACATCTTAAGTCTTGTATTCATGTCCCTCATACTAATGATACAATGCATTGTGATATCTGTGTCAAATCCAAACAACAGCTCGAATCATTCACTCGCAGTCACATTCAAAGCACTGCATGCTTTGGACTCCTCCACAGTGATCTCTGGGGTCCATACCATATCATATCTCGGTTTGGATCCCGTTTCTTTCTCACCATAGTTGATGGTTTCAGTCGGTGTACCTGGACCCTTCTCCTATCTCACAAAACACAAGTTAGCCACGCCATTAAATCATTTCTTAGATTCATCCAAACGCAATTTCATAAGCATGTCAAGATAATTCGATCTAATAATGGATCTGAATTCATCAATGAATCCTGTCAATCTTTGCTCACTGAACTTGGTACATTACACCATAGATCATGTCCATACACACCTCAACGAAATGGGGTGGTTGAACCTAAGCATGGGCAACTCTAAACTTCCTAAATCTTTCTGGAGTGATGTTGTGCTTACTACCACACATATCATAATCGACTCCCAACACTTACTCTCAACTGGAAATGCCCTTACTATGTTCTACACAACTAGGTACCGCCTGAATATTCTTATCTAAAAGTTTTTGGTTGCTCAGTGTTTGCTCTAGTAAAATCACCTACCATAGACAAGTTTGATAGCAAGTCATATTCGGGGGTGTTCATTGGGTACCCTAATGCTAAAAAAGGGTATAAGATATATATCCCTTATCTTAATCGTGTTGTTATTTCCAGAGATGTTACTTTTCATGAGCAATCATTTCCGTACATCACAGAAACCTCAAACTCTATTGTCATTCCCACTTTTACTCCTTTATCTTCATCATATATGATGTGTATCCCAGTTCCATACCTCCTTCTCATTCAGATGCTCATGAAACCTCTGAATCTCTCCATCCATCTCGTATCTCCTTCACCAGAACCTCAACAACATCTCAGACAAAGTAATCGAACTAGACATCCTCCCTCATGGTAAAAATATTATGCCACCACCTTTTCTTGTGTTGATTCACCTCAATCTATTAAATGTCCTTTAGCTGGTGCATCTTCAAGAACCCATTACTTATAATCAAGCTAGAACTAACTTTAAGTGGCAAGAGGGAATGCAAGATGAACTTGAAGCTCTTGAAAAGAATCAAACATGGGAGATTACTACCTTACCTGAAGGGAAACGTGTTGTAGGATGTAAATGGGTGTATAAGATTAAGTACAACTCAGATGGCACAATTGAACATTACAAAGCTTGGTTGGTTGCAAAAGGGTTTACACACGTTGAAGGTGAGGATTTTATAGATGTTTTTTCTCCTGTCACTAAGGTAATCACTATCAGATTGTTGGTTGCTATAGCAACAGTAAAAGCATGGCCTATCCATTAGATTGATGTGAATAATGTTTTTCCTCATGGATATATATACATGTTGCCTCCTCCTGGCCATTCCAAGGCTAAAGAAGGTGAAGTTTGCTAGCTTAAAAAGTCACTATATGATCTTAAGCAGGCTTTTGGGGAGTGGAATACAAAATTTACTTCTAAACTCCTGCAATATGGTTTTATTCAGTTCCAACATGATCACTGCCTGTTCACATTCAAAACTACTGATCATTTTGTCTTCCTTACTGTATATGTTGATGATATCTTGATTACAGGCTCCAGTTTATCTCTGATTGAACAGGTCTACGCACATTAACATTCCCTTTTCACCATTAAAGATCTTGGTGTGGTCAAATATTTCCTTGGGATGGAGTTTACACTATCAGCAGATAGGATATGAGTATGTTGGATTGCTCTGCTTCTTCTACCCCTTTTCCTCCTGGGCTCAGATTTCTTGTTGAAGATGACACTTCAGCACCCTTACTTGACAATCCTGCGCAATATAGAAGACTAGTTGGCAGATTACTCTATTTGAATTACACATGATCGGATCTTACATATGCTGTCCAGTGATAAGCTCGTTTTTCTACTCACTTATCGCATTGTTTTTCTTTTCTTTTATGCATTTTAGCTTGTTTTCTTGAATAAACTGAGCATGAGTGTATATTAGAGGGTTTTATGCTTGCCATGGTAAGATTTCGCAGGTTTTAGGCCAAATATAATGGAGAACCCGTACCGAAAGCAGCAAATTTTCAAAGAAATAGTCACTGATTCTTCCACCGATAAAATCTGAGCTAATGGAGCATGGAATTTGAAAGATCTTTTAGTTAGCTTTCCAACGCAACTGGAATCGGGTCAATCGGAGTTCGGACGCGAAAGTTATGGCCAAAACCGTGAGACTGCGCAGAAGGGTCGAAAGTGGCGAAAACGTCTCTGTTTCGACCGAAATAAAGCCATCTCGGCCGGGCCGAATTCTCCATCTCGGCCGTGGCAAGGGCCATCTCGGCCGAGACAGACTGTTTTGGCGAGATTTGGCGAGATTTTCATATATTTTGGGCGAGAATTGCTTGGGGAACAAGATATACATCAATTTGGAAGCAATAAATCATACCTTTTGAAGATATGCATCCAAGGCCTCAACCCTACTACTATATAAACTCTTCAATAGCTCAGAATTATTAAGCCCTTTTAGTTTTGAAAGCCCTTTTTAGTTTTTTATCTTCTTTCCCCTTTACAGTTTTTACACCTTTATTTTCTGTTTTCTTTAGAATTCCTCTTTACTTTTTGTTGAACCTTTACTTTTTAATGCAATCTTTATTTTTCCCTGCAATGTTTATCTTTAATATGTTAGGCTAGAACCCTAAACAGGTTCTAGGGTTTCTCCATCTGTGAT